>JAZHYW010030019.1:0-18539 GCA_037355805.1 Ixodes ricinus
GGGGTCACCGGTACGCGCTTTGCATAGTCGACCTGTGTACGAGGTGGGCCGACGTGGTCTGTCTGAGATCATTGACGGCGCAAGCCACGTGTGACGCACTGGTGGGTGTGTTCGCCAGATTCGGAACGCCACAACTAATCTGCTCGGATCAGGGCACAAACTTTGTGGCCAAATTGACGCGACTGCTAACAGAGCGGCTGGGGGTGGAGATGCGATTCTCGACTCCAGACCACACCCAGAGCAACGGTTTAGTTGAGAGGTGGAATGGGACTTTCAAGGCCATGCTGCGTCATGTAATTCAGGATCACTGAGAGGGCAATGGGACAAGTACGTTCCATGTCTACTGTGGGCGTATCATGAGGTACCCAATAAAACGACAGGCGTGCCACCGTTCGAAATGATGTTCGGCAGAAGTCCAAGTGGTCCACTCACTCTACTGAGTAAGCACTGGACAGGAGAATGGGCGGCTCCGGTGGGACTTAACTCGTCCACTGAGTCGTACCTTCTGCAGCTTAGAAAAAGGATGAAAGAATCCGCTGATCTGGCGCAGGATAATGCCGTGGTAAACCAGCAGGCTTACGCGGCACGGTACAACTTGAGAGCCAGGGACAAGTCCTTTGCGGTAGGAGACCTAGCGCTCTATCCTAGAGAAGGACTCTAGCGGTAAGTTAAAGGGAAAGTGGATCGGTCCGGTAAAGATCGAACAGCGGGTCAGAGACCACAGTTATGTTGTGAAGCTGTCGGATGGAAGGGAGCGGCTCGTACACACGGAACAAACTAAGGCGGTACTACGTTAGGATGAATGCAGTGGGCGTTGTCTTCGACGCTGACGATGCGTTCGGCGCGTTGGAGTACGTCCCTGCGCGAGAGTCCGGCGGGGCCAATGATGAGCCTCAAGTTAATCGTGCGGCACGCCTCACTGAGAAGCAACACAAAGACCTAACCAGCTTGCGGGCTGAATTTAGTGGCGTGTTTTCTGATAAGCCAGGACAGTGTAAGGTGGGTTCGCACAAGGTCGGGATCGTTGCGGGGACAGAGCCCAAGCGGACGTATCCGTACAAGATTCCGACGAAGCTCAGGTGCAGAGGTGGATCGACAGATAGACCAGTTGGTGGACTGGGGGCTCATCTATCCTATCGAGAGTATGTTATTCAGTCACCCGGTGGTATGCGTCATGAAGAAAGACGGTACAGTAATAATGTGCGTCGATTACCGGTGCCTGAACTCGATGACCGAACCTGATGCATTTCCCATGCGAGCGCCGACGGAACTGCTGTGGCAGGAAGCCAAGGCGAACTTTATTTGGGTCCTGGATATGACTCGGGGATACTGGCAGATTCCTGTACAGCCCGAATCCCAGGCATGCACCGCCTTTGCGACATCTCGGGGTCTGTATGCCTGGCGAGTGATGCCCTTTGGGCTGCGTAACTCCTCTGCCACTTTCCAGCGAGTGATGAATCGGTTGCTTGCGGCCCACTCCGGGTACGCATGTGCGTATGTTGATGATGTGGCAGTCTTCTCTGAGACCTGGCGAGGAGCATATGACTCATCTAGCTGGAGTACTGAGAACCATCGGAGAGGCAGGGCTCACCGTCAACCTGGAAAAATGTCAGTTCGGCAAAGATCAGGTAAAGTACCTGGGTCATATAATTGGAGGTGGATCCCATTGTCCGGACCCCGAACGCACTCGTGCCATGCGAAACCTAAAGCGACCGACTACAAAGAAGGAGTTGAGATAGTGTTTTGGAGTTGAGAAGTGCGCCATGCTGGGCATCCCTAAAGTTCTTACATTTTGAACAGGACACCTCTCAAAGAGTTCCAAGCTTTGGTAACAATGGCGCTACATGCCTTGTGGATGTGTAGGAACGCTTAAGGTTGAGGCTGCTCCGCGCTTGAGAAAAGCCTGGCTGCTTTTAAGAGCGCACAGAATGGGTACTGAGCGCTGTGAACCAAATAGCAGAAGAAAAAGAGAGAACTGGCAACGTGTTAAGCGCGAACTGTGTAAGCGGCTGCGCTGGTAAAAGCAACCGGGCTGGTCAATTCAAAATCGATACCCTGTATAGATCTGTAATTTTTCGCAGGCATATGTACTGCCACCAGGGTCTTCTTTGAAATCAGAGGTGCATTGCTTCAAACGTACAGTGATTTGCGAGTGTTAAAAAGTGATGCAAGGAATGTATCGCATGACCTAGTCGTGAGGCTGGTACCTTTTATGTAAACCAATAAAAGTTTAAAAAAAAGTAGTTCACAACGTATGCGGCTCTCACGCAGAGGAATGGGGTTCGAATCCTGCTCGTCCCGGATCCTTATTTTACTAATTATGTACTCTTCTAAGAAATAAACTGCAGTAAGGTGATAAGCCTTGCGAGTTGGTACTAGTTGAACATTATGAAAAAATAGCGCTTGTCTGTCTTCTGTGTTTGGTTCCTTTCCCTGTCCTCGTCTTTTTGTGCGCTATGTTTTTATCATGTTCTAAAAAATCTTTGCCCATTCACAGCTGTCATCGAGTGTTCTGGTTCAGAAGATTCCTGAACGAGCCGCGTGTATGAAAGTAGCGGTAACGCACTGCCTCGGGTCAGTCACCTTCCGTTGCCGACGCAGGATGCGTGGCACCTTTCTCTTCAAGATTTTAAGTGCAAGTTCATCTCATTAAACGTTTATTTTTCGTTCTATATTCATCTGCGTTTTTGTATTGGAGACAATATTGCACTAGGCGGAAAGTCAATATAAATCAACGCGATAAAATTATGTGCTTGGAATACATAAGCTGACAATCCATCCTTAGATAGGTCTTGTACAGAATCAACCACTAATAATATCAAATATTTTATGCTTCTACTCACTGACAACGCTGTTATATCTGAAGGTGCCTAACTATATCGCACTCCAAGTCAACTATAAGAACTATAACCAGCCGGCAACAGCCAGGCGGCGCCAGCAGAGTGAGAGCCCACGGTTATACCCTGATCTCGTTGTAACTTGACAAAGGGTGAACGCTAAGCCCCATATTGCGTGCCGATGGCTTTGATATGCGCTACGTATACGAGGGAAACTCACACATATTGGAGCATGACGCAGCGAAAAGCCTTCTTCGCAGCAAAAGCGTACTCTGGTGATATACGGAGTCACGTTCCGATTGGCCCACCAGGGCCGTAGCTTCCGCCGTACTGGCATATGTTATGCGATCACAGCTTGCTGGCGTACCCAGCATTTCTTGCTTCAGACGCTAGGCTAAGCGGCGCCACCAGAGCAATAGCTCGCGTTTGAACAATACAGCCGCCACTCCATGGCATACCCAATGTGTCTTGCTTCAGTCACTGGACAGCGCCAAGACAAATAGCGTTGCACGTCCCCCCACAGCGACACAGTTATTCTAATTTTGTGAAATACAAACTACGTAAGAGTCTTACCTCATACTTCCACGTCTGGAAAGTGTAAGCAAGCACCTTCATTCTGAAGTCGATCATCCAGGAGCTGGGGAGCGCGATTCTCACACGGCGGTACCACCATCGCTGAAAGTTGCCAAATATTACCGACGGCGTGTCCTGATATTGTAAAAAAAAAAAAAATTATGACGCAAGAAAGGGGTGACAGGGATGTAAGCAACCTGAAGCTTTTAGAAGATTAGGTGAGAAGCAGTACAAAATCAAATAAGCATACGCATCTCCCAAAGATGATAAGTGTTCTAATGTATTTTGAGCAGCATGCCAGTTAATGTCACATCTTTTTCAGTCTATTTCTGTGTTGTGCGTCCTCTCCTGTTGTGACATTATGCAAACTGTCGCAGTCACTATACCCGAGCAGGCAATTGTTAATTGTCTCAATCTTTTGGAAGGCGCGCAGTCGACGATCGTTTTGTGTTTTCTTCGCGTCATCAAAAGCAAAGGAGTGGAGGGACAAAAAGGAAAGGCGCACACAGATCCGCTACACCAACTCGCGTGCACATTGACATTTTTTTTTAATGCGAAAGCATTAAAGGGACACTGACAGGGTATTTATGTTCGCCAAGGTTTTTATTTGTACATGACATATGAGAGCCAAACTACCCAGAACGCAATTTGCGGCTCGAAATTCATTTTTTTTTTCAGCCCGAAAACCGCCGAACGAGAACTGGCCGGTTTGAGTCGTACTCACTCTCCTCTCCGTGGTCACGTGCCGTTTTCTATGGTTTAGACACAACCACCAAAGATAATCAAAGTCGTGGGTCATCGAAGGCACGCACTCAATATTAAAAATGATAGAAAAACACGATACCCAGTTTTTGTGGCTTCTAAAAAGCTTCAAATACGTTGATTGAAAAAAAAAAGTTGCTCACGTGATTTCCGGCAACACTCTCCTCCTACTATATTTCTTGTTCCTCCCCAGTCCGGTTTCGGTTTTGGTTTCCAGCAGTTGCGTTTTTTTTACTTTATTAAAAGTATACGTGACGCTGTAGCAAAATATTGATTGGGATAGTTTTCTGACACCATAATTAAGCGCCCAACTAAAAAATAAAAAAAAATTTGGGGTGTGTCAATGTCCCTTAAAGGGATGCCGAACCGAACATTTCAGTGTCTATAATAAGCGGCGCACTATTTTTGATGAGTCAGCAGCCCCTGGTGTGCGCGAGCACACACGACGAAATTGACGTCATCATATCTCTCATTCGCGCTTAATAAGCTCGAATGGGGGATATGATTACGTCAATTTTGTTGCGTGTGCTCGCACACACCGATGACTGCTGACTCATGGAAAGATAGTGCGCCGCTTATTATAGACACTGAAAAGTTCGGTTCACCATCCCTTTAAAGGGAAGCTGAAACGGTTTTAAATATGAAAAAAAACAGCCGAGCCTGGTTACTTCGTCCTCAGCCATCACGAATATCAAATTGGTTTGGTGATTTTATGCGCGGATTAACCGGAAAAGCGCCTTCAAAGTAGCGCTGAAGCCCCGCCCTTCCGAAGCAGAGAGAAAGGGAGAGAGAAGGGAGCCCGTCAGTGACGTCACAAAAGGTCCGGGTGGGGGCCTTGCCGCGGCTGGCCGCGCTTCCCTCGTAGGCTGCTCTACTGACTTTTCGAGCCGTCGTCGTTCTACCGCCACATAGCGCTTGCTTTTTTCCGTTGACCGGTCGTGCTATACGTGTTGATTGTTCTCTTGTTTGTTCACGGGTTTGCGGAATTCTCGGGGCGCCGAAGCAACTCGTCGCAGTTGTTCTTCCCGCTTACCGCCCTTTTCACTCCGACACCGAGATTTTCAAGGGATGGGTTCTCGCTATGCAAACAGACGAGTTTGAGCAAGTACACTGTTTTTTGTTCGGAACGTGTTCCGGACGGCGCATATGAAAACAATGTACGTATGGGTTTGGGTCTGAAGACGGCTCGCCTGAACCCGACGCTTGCCGACCATTTTTGAAGATAAGAAGGCAATTCAGCGCATTAAAAGGCACACGCAAAGTGGAAACGACACTATGGTAGGAGTTATAGGTCGACTGTTCTAGAAAAAAGCTATTACGTTATTAGTTGTGTGCAGTGTACTGGAAAAGCGGCGATCATGTAGCCAAATAGCGGGCTTCCACTGGCACTTTCGTGTTAACCGCCTTATATTAGTGTTTTAGTTTTGGTTTCTTTTTATATCGTTGAAGTGACCATATTTTCCGGACCGACTCCGTTACCCAAGATTGTTTTATTTTTTTAATCTACTCCGCTACCCAGTCACTTGGGAGACTTTCACGGTGCTACTTGTTTTAGCATGGACTTTTTTTTTACAGTTGCTGATACTATTTGAGGTCACATATTTTTAAACGTAAACATAAATTTTGTTAAATTTTGCTTCCATAGGTACATACACAATCTCTTCAGGAGCGCTTTTTAGCATGGACTTTTTTTACAGTTGCTAATGCTTTTCAGGTCACATATTTTTTTAAAGTAAACATAAATTTTGTTAAATTTTCCTTCCATGCGTACATGCATATTCTCTTCAGGAGAGCTTTTTGGAGATACAAAGCATGTAATATTCTGTTGTAAATGCAGTTTTTCTTTTACAAATTACGCAGTGTGTTTTGTATAAAATTCGTGTGTCATGCAATGGTTCTTTGTGCCGTAGAAATGCAATCGGATGATGATAATGCTTGGTGGTGGTCTAATACAGTCAACAAATCTTGGAAGGTGTGTGTGAATGTAGAGACCCAGGAAGCTTTCACGAATTCGACATCGAATTGAGGGCTGCCGGGCACACATCTCCGCTTTTTCTAAAACTGAAATTGCATAATATTTGTGGCAAACAAATAAAACGCAGCTGAGGATACCGCTATCACAATGATGGACCTTCTGTGCGTGCAGCAAGGACATGGCGGTGGCATAACGACGACCCTGTCTCATCACCCATCTCATCTCAGGGGAAGCTCTCCCGTCGTTCCAAGCCGATTATACTGTCCCTTCAAACCACTTCAGCTTTGGTGAACAATTCAGCGTGCACGCTTACGTGTCCAGCAGCTGCCAAGCATGAAGGCCGATGTATGCCGAATTCTTGTCCCCTGACGGCCGTTTTGGGGAGGGTCACGCTAATCCGGCCTGACGCGACCCATCAATAGCACTCCGTTTATTGTGGACCTTTTACCTTGAAATAGTAGCAGCCAGTATGTTCCCGAAGGTATGAAGCCGGCCATGTCGCGTCGGCGCAAGCGGTTCCTCGTGTCTGCCCGTATTACCGCGGAGGGTCATTTTTCTGCTTTGCCAACGGCTGGAACGCGTACTTTGTCACGTAGAGGGTCCTCTGGACACATTTTCCTTTCGGATCCACCGAAGGATTTCGAAAAACCAGAAGCCGAACCCGATTTACAAGAGCAGAAGCCTCGGCGCCCGACTTCCGGAAGCATCGGCCCCTTCCGCAAGCGACGGAGCAAGCGAGAATCGAGATGGACCTTTTATGACGTAGTGCCGCATCAGGCGTGACTAGGCAATGGCGTGCCGCTGCGGCAGTCGCTTCTGTCTTCTTCGCTTTTTTTTTGCATTTAGTGACTATTTTGGGTCAAACGGTTGTGATATTTGGACACGTCCAGATATCACAACCACCACATTTTGACACGTCAGAATCGACCATTAACTCCTTTTATTCGAAAAGCTCTTCAGCTTCCCTTTCACTGTCCCATGGAGTGAAGCCGGCAAACGACAGCTAAATTCCCGCTGGCTGCGACGCGTCATGTGGCTCCATAGCAACGGCGTCATCGTTACTAAGGAGCCAGCCGAACTGCTGGCGGCGCAGCGCAAAGAGTAAAAACGCACAAACTAAATGAATGGCTTTGAAAATTTCTTACAACTCCGTCTGGGCGGGAATCGAACCCGGGCCTTCCGGGTTCGAGACGAGAACGCTTCCCCGGCGCCACGGCGGGTCCACGGTTCCGGCTGACTAAAGCTGTGGCTAGTGCGTGCTTCATGCTTTCGCATTCCCACAGGTAAGCAGTCGTACACTCGACCCGAGGGGCAACAAACCGTTTTCGTGCCCATTCACTGGGTTTCAGGCACACATGTACAAGTTACTCAAAGAAAGTAATTACGTTAAGGTACTGAGTATTGGCTTCAAAAGTAATTTGAGTAGAGTAGAAATTACTCGAATGGGAAGGAATTGAAGAAATTACTAATTATCGTAAAAAAGCAGCGAATTACTCTCGAAGTTACTTTTATATGTTGTTTTTTATGGTAACAAGGAAGTACACAAGTTTTGATCCCTTAGCGAAATTGTGGTAGCCAAATATGAACCTGCTTGCTTTTTGTTTTGTTTTTTCCCATAAATGCTTTAACAGTTGGTTCTGCTTCTGCGTGACTAATTGTTTTGCACTTTTTCGTGTTTATTTTTCTTTTTGGTCATTGATGTAGTGCGTATATATCATTTCTGCTTTGAGGTTTAGCATTGACTGGGTTTGATTTTTTAGACAGTGTTTGCTTGTTTACGGTGCTGCGTAAAATATATCTAAAAAGTACTTGAAGTAAAGTTCAAAATAAATGAGAGGGTATATACTTCAAGTAAAGTAGTAAGGACACCGGGTGCAATGTACTTGAAGTAACGTACTATAAATACAATATATTTCAAGGCAAAGTACAAGTACTTTTAACACAATCGTTCATGGTGCCCTTCCATTCCCTATAAAGTGTTTTTTTAACTGTTATGCATTGCTCAATGGTTAACTAAAGTCCCTTGATAAAATTCACTCTTTCAAGTACAACCAACCATTGTTGTAGGAACGCGCAAGACACGTGCCACGAGCGGGTGCCCCGCCGCCATTCGCTTCCAAGAGCCGCTCATTTCAGTGCTGCGGCGCCCTTTGCTTCCAAGGGCCGCTCGAGGCACAGGCCTCGTGCACCGGCGCATTTGACGCTACTTGCAGGACAAACGCAAACACACTGAAGGGCTTTAGGGTTAGCCGGAGGTGCATCAGTTTATTACGGAAATGGCAGCAAATATTGTACAGTGAAGTCCCCACAGAGAAGTTGTTTTACTCTCGCTGAACAGCTATTTGATACAATCAACCTATAAGGCACTTATTTGCGTCGGTATTATAGCCGCCATTACTTCACTCAGAGAAATGAGTAGATAACGCCGCGAAAGCGAGCGTTTTGACACGATAATTCGCCAATTTTTGTTTTCAAATTCGGGGAATGTAAATTGAAGTCGGGAGTTTTACTTTCCTCCGAAAGTACCAGAAAAAAAAATACTTTTTTAAAGTGCAATTGCATGCTCAGAGAATGCACTTCAAGTAAAGTCCCAGTTTTCTAAACAGTAGTACTTTAAGTACCATGCACTTAGAGTACTTCCCAACACTGCTTCTTTATTATTTTTTATATATAACCGTTTGGGGAGTTACTAAGTTTTCTCGAACGATCTTCGAATCTTTGAAGATCTGCATATTCTGAGTTCTGGGAGGAAAGGCAACGCAAAAAGGTCACCGTTGCGTTGCCATTTAGCACGCGATTCTTCGAGTACAGCACAAACTACGGGAGCACCAGATGAGCCTCAGAGCGGGTCGTGCATTTGTCGCCTCCTTTGAGGGAGGATGCAGTATTGTACACCTCCTGTAGTGGGCGAGAGTGCCTACGTTAAGGAGAAGCGTAGACGAGCCCTTTCTTCAAACGGGTCAAGTCTCCTTTAGCTTTGGGACACAAAGAAACGCCAGTCTTTGGCGCTAATCGCACAGTTACTCTGCCTTTTTTGTGTCGTGTCTGTTCGCTCTCCGCGCCTTGTAGCAGTGTTGTTGCAGTAAGGGTCTCGTGAAAATTTTGGGTGGTTTCGGACACTCCAAACCATTTTCTCCCCACTTGCCTTCCTACGCCACATGCTTCCCCCTGGTTTCAAATATCAGCTGATCTTCCAACATCTTATCTCTTTTTGTGCAAGAATTTTTGTTGATAGGCAAAACAACTACTAAAATTCGAAAGTAATTTGTAATTTGAGTAGAAGTTACTCGAAAAAAGTAATTAAAGTAAACTACAAATTACCGAAATAAAAATGTAATTGAAAGTTAGTAATCTACTTAGAAAAGTAGTTAGACTACAGTAACTTGAGTAGAGTAGTTGAACAACGTACAAGTAAGATTTCAGGCTAGACTCTCACCGGCGTCCCTGCTAACCCTAAGCAAGTGGACTGTGATTTCGATAAGCGCAGCCTGCGTAGGCGCTGTTTCAAACACTGCTGGCGGCTAAATTCTCGTCTTTTCCTGCTGTATTTTGTGTTTCATGGTGAATGTATTTTCCCGAGTTCATTAAAAAAGCGTTGTACCACATTTAAAAAGAAAACATTGTGAACTATTTTTGTTGGGTACGCACGCGACAGAACTACTGCAACTAAAATGTTAGTTGCCGTTTGTTTGTTGTTTACGGTAGGTGTTGACGGCGCCACTCGATTAGCCGCAAGTCAAACGGCAAGCGTTTAGCTGTCGAAAATAATTTACAACAGAAGATGGCCGAAAGGTATGAATTTCGGACGCTCAAAATTAACACGTGTTTACCAATGGACAGGACAAGGACATACAATTTAGCAAGTGTTAACATTCGAACAATATATTGTACGTACAGTCCCCTGCAATATGAAAGACCCCCCGCCAGCCACCCCCTCGGCCACGCGCTACCAGTGGCTCTTTCATAATGCAGGGGACTGTACCACACGATACAGCGTTATTTGAAAAGAATTCATTTGAGAAAGATCCCAAATAACACAGTCACAGTCGATGACAGTCACATCTTTACGATCGGACGGAATCCAAGATGACTTCGTTTTGGGGCACGTTTCGGGGGAGCTTCCTTTTTTTTCATACCAGCACCAAAGCAAAGGAACGAAAGCGACTGACCCGTTTCCCGCCCCAGCCCGAACAACTATTTTTGGAGATGACTGAAAAGGATTCTACGCGAATTATCTCAGGAAGGGAGAGAACAGCTGTCATTGTTCGCAAGATCGCGCCGAGGGCCGTTCGACGTCCTTCCCCTCCTTCGTTTCCCGCGAATGTCGAGCATAAACGCTTGAATAGCAGGCACTTACTAGCCCTATTTCTTAAAGTGGAAGATAACACATAAAGGGTACGCAGCATCCATCAGAAAAACGAAGTGAAAACTTTCCAGAGGAGCCAGAAAACGTCGAATGCAAAACATAGGTAGAAAATCGCGCTGGGTGGGTTTTCACAGGCCAAGAGAGTGGCAGAAAATTTATAGCTGATAGAGGGTGCGAGAGTCGCACCAGCCGTATCAGCATCAGCAACATGGCGGCGGCCTAGGAGAGCCTTCTGGAAAGGTGTATACGTAGCGCATATCGAAGCCGTCGGCACGCAATGTGGGGCTTATCGTTCACCCTTTGCCGATTTACAACAAAACAGGGTATAACCGTGGGCCCTCACTCTGCTGGCGCCGCCTGGCCCTGATGCCGGCTGGCTATAAAAATTTCTGTGGCAGTACGTTATCTAACACATAGCGAACCGAGACAGGGTTTATTGAAGTTACTTTTTATCCAAAAGCACGCGGCTGCTCTTATCAGAACACTTTCCTGTGCTTCACTTCGGAGAGCCAACGGGCGACACGCAGAACTATTTAGACAGAACAATGTAGAGTCGCTATCTGACGGATATCGCGCCTCGTCATGCCATAAGTGATACCAGGCATCCTATTTTATCACAAGAAAGTTGCCGTGCGCATTAGTCTAGTGGTAGACTTGGGCTGACTTACTTTGAGCCGCAATCATGGCAAAGTTCGAAAATTGTCAGAAGTGTGGCAGGGACTCCCTCGACGTCTGGATGGCAAACCAGTGCCTGCATATGCTTTGTAACAAATGTCTGGTGCAAGAGCCCAGCATCGACGACTGCGTCCAGTGCAACGCGGCTACTCAAAAGTTCTGGTGCCCCGGGAGAAAGTACGGCTGCAAATTCCAGAAAACCATCGCTGAGACAAAACTGCATATCAAGACGTGTGGGTTTGTCCCGGTCTCCTGCCCCAACGAATGCGGCCAAGCCCCGTGCAAGAAGTTTCTCGCGGATCACGTGAGTTCGGAATGCCGACTTCGTATTGCCGAATGCCGGTACTGTGGCGAGGGATGCTACGCCCTCAAGCTTTCCGCTCACCACGCAACTGTGCAACGACGCCCCAGTGTCCTGCACCTACTGCCACGAGGATAATATCCGACGAGGATCGCTGTCTGCTCACGCCAGAGACTGCAGCAAGACGCCCAAGCCGTGTCCCATGAAAAAGTACGGCTGCAATTTCGAAGCCGTCGAGACGGAGATAAATGACCACTTGAACTTCAGAAACCACGTCTCGTGTTTCGATGAGATGCACGAGAGGATTCAGGAACTTGAACTGATGAACACCATTGAACACCGCAACCAGAGTGACAAAGGAGCAAAGCATGAAACAAACCAGCCCGGTCTGATTGGGGGCGTCAGCCTGTTCGACAAAGAACTGCTATGGTTGGTGAAATTACCCAATGCAGTTCACCCTGGCAAAGTCAGTACCATTTTCAAACACCGGGAGACTAGTAGGACCTTTTTCCTCGAGATCAACTGCGCCGGCCCCGTAAAAGAGGAGTCACGCCACGGAAACGAGGAGCTTATGTACAGCGTGTACGTGACTCACCTGGAGGCAGGAGAGCGCAAGAAAGACATCAACTTCTTCATCCAAGCTGAAAACGTCCCCACCGATGGCAGGCTCCTGGGAAAGGCCCGCCACCGCTGCTTGGTGCCTTCGGCGGAAAAAACATTTATGCTCAAATTCAAGCGCGATTCAAGTTATGGCAGTGTCAACATGGTTCTCGTCAAGCTCACCTCTGACTAAAACAAAAAGGAAACGTTGACTCACACCAGATAAGCGTATGCCATTTCAGAGTAAATAAATATTACTCAGCAGTTATTGAAATGTTCTCCTTGTTGAGTTTGTAGCTTCCGTTTTGTGCAAGCTAACCCCAGAAATTTGTGTCATCGCATGCTTGCGCCATCTCTTGGCGGGTTACGGCAGCGCTCCTCTAGTAGCCCATGTATTGCATAAACAAATATGGCCACAAAGCCCAACACTTATGTTTTGAACAATTTTCCATGCTACTACTCTATTCTATCTTGCACCGCTATTCTTGCGCCAAACTTTGAAGATGATGACGTGAAAACTGCCGGTTCCTCAGTCAGTGGCGTCACGAGGGTCAGCGGCACCCGGGGCGGCAGCCCGCCGCAACACCCCCCCCCCCGCTCTCGCGTGTCCCACCGCGACTCCCCCCCCCCCCCCCCCCCCGTGGCCCGCCGCGACACCCCCCTGAGCCCTGCACCCGGGGCGGTCCGCCCCCCCGCCCCCCCTTGTGACGCCACTGTCCTCAGTAGAATAAACTTTTTTTATGTATTGTCACTACGGATAGTATCCAAGTTAATCATAGTGTACAGGTTTTTCTTGGGTATAAACACATCGTAATTATTGTATAAATAAATTGGATCTTTCTCCTAATATTATGGCAAAATCTGTAGTGTCTAAGATGCGTATATAATCTGTAGAAAAGTATCTCTCGGAAGCAGCTCACACCAATTTTTGAGGAACAACAAAGTTCAAACGATCACAATTGACAAATATATAAAAATAGAAGATTTGCCATTCCATTACTGTAAGCCACAAGAGTCGATAATGTGCCGGGTGCATTTAGTTTTTTCTCAAATTTATTTTCTTGGGTTCCTGAGACTAATTTGCCAAGTAAGGCGGATTCATTCTCGTTTAGACGTTTACTATCATTTCCAGTGTTCTTCTACTGACACAAATACGCTAGAAAACGAAAACAGCTGTTGTTGTTACCCGGTGAGGCGCGGGTGCCTGAACTTCAAAAGATGAACGAATACGTAAAGACTGCCAAACCATCCCCACTTTGAGACCGGTTTTCTCAAAAAGGATTCATTTGGGATCACTTGCCATGGTACCAGGATGGGCTCAAGTGCTCTACATTTGATATTCCGCCTTTAGTGTGGGACTGAGTTTCCCTTAAAAGGTTCCGTGGCGAGGCGCGAGTGCCCAGATTTCTAAAGATAAACGAATCCGTAAAAACGGCCGATACATCCACACTTTGATACGATGCCACTCGCTATGCATTGATTTTTGTTGAATTGGAATGATGGAAGCGGATTATAAAATTAACATCCGTGTTTTCGCATCACCAGCCTTGCACCTTTTGCACGAGTGGTAACTTTAGCGCACCACCGCGTTTGCTATTAACGCTGGGATTCTTTCTAAAATTTACTGATTTCGTGGTTTTTGTCAACGTGAATTTGAAGCATCTGTTTATTTTCACTAACTAAAATTTTTCGAAATGTTTAGTTTGTGACGATTAGCACCGTATATAATGTCCCCCTGGTCGTGTAATTTCCATGATTATACAAAATTAATGTACAGCCTTTAGAGATTAAAAAATACAATGGGAGGAGCCTATAATAAGCACCCTCTACATGGGCTGCACGCGACGTCATCCAAAGAGCGCTCCGATGACCACCCGAGAAGAGGGGAAGAAGGAGCTCCCCTCTTATCAGCATCCTCTTTGGTGCCTCGCGGATTTGCACAGACGTCGCTATTCTCCTCCCAGAAGATTATGGAAGATTAACCCGCCACTCAAAATTCTTAAAAAAGCAGCTCCCTCTCCTCCTTGTTTATGGTGGTCAAAAGTATGCGATGTGACGTCAGTGGAACCCATGTGTGCACACGATATAAATGTAATAAGTTACATTTAGTATTGCAGTACATTTGGGCGTGGTGTAAATGTCGCATAAGCGATAGTTTCTAAACTTCGTTTCAGATTTATTCCAGACGCAGCCGACGCTACGTGCTAATGGACCAATCAAGCAGCGTCAAAAAGCGACGGTCACTGGGCCTTTTCTTTTTACGATTTTCTCAGCGATGACAAAACACGTACATAAACATGACGAACGCCATAATGGTGCTCTTTGACGTTGCACTCTTAGAAAAAAGGGTATCGATAGTCCTCCCTTAGGGGAGGAACGGTCTTGTAACCTATGTTCCTTCAGAAAGGGAGAAACTTTCGTCCCTGAAGCAGGGGAGCAACTAGTTCCTCCGTCGCCTGCATCTCATTATGGCGGCCCTGAATCGAGCAAATCGAGCTCAATAAGGCTTACCGAGGACGCTACGTCTCTTGTACGGGACGAGAGGAGCAGCAAATAAAAGCGTAACACGAGCTTTCCGCGAACTGTGTTTATTTCTGAACCCAGATTCCCCCACAGGTACAGAAACTTGCGTTTCGAAAGCAGTTACTCAGTCTTCTCGTCGACAGCACTGCGATGTTAATCGGAGACAACCGATACCCAGTTACTTCGCGCACTTCACGTCTTACCTTTGCTGCTTCTCGAGTCACAATTCCCTCGTCAACCGCATATCATGGAGGAATGGCAAACCAATCCGCGAAACCAAAAGCCGCTCTCAAAAGAACAAAATGGAACAAACTCGAAGCCGCTGTTTATCGCGTAGCGTGAAAGAAGGTTAAATCGCTTGCCACCAGATGGCAGGGTCAAGCACAGTAATGGCAAGTAGCTAGGCTAGGTGGCACTAGGTACTCCCCAATTCATGTTCTACAAAATTTTTTTTATTTCCCCAGGCCACCATTCCGCTGCGGGACATTCGGGAACCTCCACTATACACACATCACGCATACTACAAGCATCAGGTGAACATACATTGAGAGCATACACATACATTGCACATACAAACATCAATACAACGACACACTGACCCGCACACCACACCCGAGCTCCGCGTTTCCGTCTTTTATACTGGTCGTTTTGAACGTACAGAATTGCTCGGTGACTGAATAAGCAATAAAAATATACCCAGCACGTTGATTTTTTTCCAGCAATGTCATACATCTGAGAGTATTTTTAATGGCTCAGGGGATGAATCTCTTATTGAAAAGCAAACGCTCAATCATGCCGTAATTATTTGAAAGCCAATAAATCAAGCCGCTCCAATGCGGTTCGAAGCCATGAGTTTGTTTCGCCGCACAGCAAGTCGTAGCCTGTATTTCTAATGTAGTGTTTGTTTTTCTATTTGTGCTGTTCGCGCACGGTTGCAATTGCTGTCTTGAATTAATCTCTGTAGAGCGGATATTCACTCAGCTGGAAGTGATGCTTCACAGGCTGAGAAATCGCTTTTCGATCAACTTGAATGCATTCAAAGCCGCGACTTGCGGCAGGTGTTAAGTGTACGGAGCTTCTCCGTGGCGAGCACGAAAAATTCTAGCGGTCAACCCAGCGCGCCACTTGGAGGGCAGTTTCTCCAGGAACCGTAGTATATTTAATCAGCCAAATAATGGGTAGCTTTTTTTTCGATTTTACCTACTATTCTTTTTCAATGCTAAAATTCCAACATGTAAATATACGTTCTTTCCGTCATGATTTCGTACTGTTCAGTCCTTTCCTCAGAGAGCAATCGCTCTCGGGGACAAGACAACGGACAGTCACATTGGCCACTGTATGTTAGGAGCTCACTGTTCAGACCAGCGTTCCAACATGACTATCCGCACGTTGATCGATTGCACCTAATCCCTCAAGTGGTATTAAACGTTTCAATGTAGAGCGGAATGTCAACCTGCGGCACCCCGCCCCCTCCGATCACGGCCCGACCAGCAGCATCAATGCCCGACAGTTTACGTCACCTCATCTTGTTGTTACACTGCTGATACGCGAACACACGGTCATATCGGCGATAATTCCAGTCTTCTGTTCACAACCCACAACACTGCCATCACGATGTTGCTGCTATGTTGCTCACACGCACAAATACAGAAGCACGTTGAACGCCGGTTGCACTCGGCATCGGAAAACAGAACCGAACTCAGCACGGAAGGCACCCAGGCAGCCGGCAGCAAAACCTGCCTGTCTTGGACGCCGTTCCTGCGATTTCCATAACGTCGAAACAGTTCCGCGTGGTTTACGCAGTTTACGGTCATCTTACCCAGTGTACGTGGCGCTGCTGGCACTACTGCTGAACTTCGCTGTTTCTAGCGGCTTCGTTTGCTCGTTTGATAAAATATTAATGATAGAAACGTCAATGCAACCGAAATGTTCCGCACCTTTGGACTAGAAGACGGAATTACAGGCGGCCTTCGCTGCCGCTGAAGCTCAATCAACTCAACAGCATTTATTAAACAACGAGCGCGACCTGTTCGAAAAACGAAACCGAAAGATGATGAGTCGGGAGGGCGAAAGCTTTCTCCCGTCTGCCTGGAGAAGGAGGAAAACGTCTCGTTCCTCCCTTCTTCTCGTGCCCGCTTGGGGGCGCGTCAGTAGAAGGGAGGAAGACGCGCCGTTGCTACTTTTTTTTCTCCATTGTTTCTTAGAGTGTGTCTGATTGGTCCCATCAGTTCGAGGCGTCGGCTGCGTCTGGACTTAAAGGGGAAACGAAGTATAAGCGATATTGCCGCGTCAGTTGCGGGGGAGATGTGTATATACGCCACTACGAAGGCGGAGGAATTTTTAGTAACTTTTGAGCAGCTTGAAAAGTATGTTCAAACTGATTTACTTCTAATTTTTGGGTGATTTTAACTGTTTTTGTACGGGGCATGATTGAGCGAATGGCGCGCAATATAAAGACGCTAACAGCGAAGTTGTGACTAATATGGTCAAACGCAGTAAGTTACAAGATGTACTTCGCGCGTCAAGTGGACGAGTGTACATTACACGGATTTTCGTGGAAAGCTACGCGCGCTTGGGTAAAGCGTACGTTACTGTCAACCCTGTCAGAGAGTGCAAGCAGTATGAGGTTGATCACGTGTCCTTTAGGGATCATGCTTCTGATTTCTTTACGATTTGTTCCTTTAAAGCAAGGCCAGAGAAGTTTAAAATTTAGGGAAGTTTAATGCGAAGCTTCTAAATGAATGATGTTTTGTAAACAGGGTTTGCCGACATCTTGAAGACTTGGCAAGAGCTAATAAGGAAGTGTTCGGAATTAAATAGGAATTGTTTCAACAGGAAACTAAGATGATAGCTCTTGAACGCTTATGTTTTTTAAAGCACGAATAAAAGAAAGAAGGAAACGATTTAAACGCACTACTCCAGAAGCTGGTAAGGAAGGAATGCACTTCTCCCGGTTTGTTTTCTGACGAAATAATCAGTATAAAAAACGCCTCGAGGTTATTGCTTCTAGAAGCGTTTATCGCTCGGAGAGACACCCACCTAATGGGCGATAGGGGCAGAAACAATGCGTAAAAATGAAGTCTTTGAGATTGTGTATCAGACGGTACTGTCTCGGCGATAAAGCAATCGTCGAACGCGCTTTCCTAGAATAATATACAGAGCATTTCAGTTACCATGCACTCAGAAAAGATAGTTTCCAGAGGTTTTATTTGCCTTTATTGCTGAGATTTGTAGCCGATTTAAAGCAAAGTGAGAACAGCCCACCACGTTATGGAAATATGAAAAGGCGATTGACGATTCGAAGCCGCAAAGCTTCAGGAACAGACTGTCTAGGCACTTAGTTTTACAAAGCGTTTAAGGATCAACTTGCTCCTTTTTTTGCACTGCGTGTTTAGTGAAACATACAGACTAAAAGCTTTACCCCGTTTTTTTGTTTTTTGCACAATTTTATACCCAAAAGTGAGAACCTCTCAAAACTTTGTTTTGTTGGATCGTACCGCCCGATCACACTAACTTAACGTAGACTACAGGCAACCTGCAATGCTCTTTGGTATGGCGCTATTTAGCGACTAAAGCAAGAAACTTTCGGTATGTCTGGGCCTGGCGGCTGCATTGTTCAAACATGAGCTATTGCTCTGGTGGCGCCGCTTAGCCTAGCATCTGAAGCAAGAAATACTGGGTGGGTCAGGCAGCCGTGATCGGATAACATGCCAGTAAGGCGGAAGCTACGGACCTCGCGGGCCAATCGGAACGTGACTACGTATCACCGGAGTGCTCTTTACTGCGAAAAAGTATGAGGCTTTTCGCTGCGTCATGAACCAATCTCCAATATGTGTGCGTTTCGCGCGTATACTTATAGCGCATATAGAAGCCGTCGGCACGCAATCTGGGGCGTATCGTTAACCCTTTGACAGGTAACAACGAGAC
>JAZHYW010030020.1:0-10357 GCA_037355805.1 Ixodes ricinus
GGCACCTGTCGCACCTGCAGCCACTCCGGGCGGAGGACGCGCAGGACTCGGTGGTCCGGCGGAGCGCATCGGCACGAGAGGTGCCGCCAGAGCCTTTCCATCGCGACCCCGTCTACAAGATGACCTGGGACGGACTCACCTTCCTCACCACGGTGAGCTCGCGCAACGTGCTTCTGGTGGGTCGAGACTGCTCATTGCTGCGTGAGGTTCTCTGATTTCGTGTGATTTTCTCTACTGTCCCGGAAAAATTTGGGAAGTGCTAGGGTTATCTGGCATTATAGTGTGAGACTGTTGAGACTATAACACTGTCTCATACATTTTTTGTTTTATGCGTGTGTTTTGACATTTTGTGTGCAACTTTTCCGGGACCGGTACTGCGGTGCTATGCCGAGGAATCGCACGAATCTGATTGGTAATTCACACATCTACAAAGCTTTATTTCTTTTCGACGGTGCTTGCCTTGTTTTGCAAGAACCGATTGAAATATTGAAGCTTGTCTCCACGGTTCCTGTCACGTTTATTAAACCAGCACCATGCAATGCCAATTTTTCGTTTGGCATTTTTTTTTCTCTACTTTGGAGTTTTACTTTCCACAGTTTAACTTCATTAGTTCTTTGGAGTCACTATGTTTTGTTCAGCAGCAGAAGCTCTGTCGCTGAACTGTTTTGTTCAGCAACAGAAGCTGGAGATTGCGAGACACGCCGTTTTTCGAAAACCGGTTCCCGTACGCAGGAGGTGAGAAAGCGGATGTCGTCGGGAGCGCAGCTGACTCGGCGGGGATCACGGCGAAGCTTCATGCCCTCTGTCGATGACTCGGCGCTTCCCGAACCAGACGACGCACTTTTGGAATCCCAGGTCTGAACCGTTCTGTTCCTCTCTGCATTGATGTCGGGCCAGCAAAAACAAGAAAGAGAGGAGCAGCGCTGTGTCCTGTCGGTTACCTTGTACTTTGTCCTCGTCTTTGCACTATTTTATTTTTTAAGTACATTTACTAAACCCATGTGGCGGCGATCTTTCACGCTCGTTTGCTACCTCGGGGAAAGAAAGGAAGAGGTTGGAATGTGTATAAAAATGTTGCCCCTTTGCTGCACTAGCGTGGCAAAGGCAGTGGTAACGCAGAATGTGACGTGTTAGTGTGGCAAGACTGTGTACTTAGTGGAGACTGGATGGGTGTGATGCTAAGAAGGCGCGTGAACGCTCCGTGGATGTCTTACCACAATTGGGACGCGGCAACGCCGATCGCAGCCCTGGCACCAGCTTGCGGTAGAAGAGACCCAAACACTCGGAACTGTGTACCTCAGCTCATTGCAGTGAGGGAGTCTCATTTTTTTTTTTTTCCGCTTCTCTGCCCCTCGTTTTTGCGCACTTTCTCTCAGAAAGTCCAGAGCGCGCTCGTTTCACGGAGCGGAGCACCTTTGTACGTGCGAAGACTTGACGTTTTACCCCCGCCAGGAGTAACAGGAAGCCCTCAAGGGAGAGGTTCGGCTCGCATTGGTCACCAGTGGTTGAGGAGACGAGCACTGCCTCAGCGTTAGGCGTGCGGTCGGCCCGTCGACTCCCGTTGCTGGCGCCTAACCAGATCTGGTTAGGCGCCAGCCATGTAGCTTGTGAGAGTAGTTGACTCAGCCTTGTTGTCCCGATTGGCTGCTCTCAGTCAGGCAGCGAATTTCAAAATCGACTGCAAAGCGAGTGAACGTAAACGAAATAGGGAAGAGAGTGAGCTTAGCCACGGTGAATTTTGCCAGTTTACTCTCAGTAGAGAAATTTCAGGGAATTAAAAGAGGGGAAAGGGCAAGCACATTAGACCCTGAGAAAGGGTGAAAGGTGGCGTACCAAATGTTAAGCATTCATTGTCATTCGAAGGAGACCTTTGCGTTTGCAGCATTGGCGAAATACGGTACTCACTGATTTAACCCGAAAAGAGGTTGACAGTTAGTGTAGACAGACAGGTACAGGAGTGTCCAGTAGGTTAAACAAATAACTGCCCGTCTTTTCGGTGCACCCCAAAGGCACTCTAAATGCATCCCATTTATAGCTCCCCTGCGACCTCACGGTGTCACTTGACGTGACGTCACGTGACTGTCGGGAAAACATCTGGTCAAGTGACCTTGTGACGAGATGTCAGGTGATGTGATGTACGAGCGTTGCGCGGCATCGCAGCGTCAAAATTCGGGGGTTTTACTTGCCAAACCAAAGAAGAGCGTCTGGCACGCTCCCGCAATGGACTGAGGATTAATTTGAACCACCTGGTGATCTTTTGACGTGCAACCGAAAACTCGCCTTCTCCGCAATAAGAATCTGTCATATTCCGGGTACCTCGGACGGGATTTGAACTTGTCACCTGGGGATCCGTGTGCCGGCGCTTTGCCTCGGAGCCACCGAGGCGGCAGGCATCACGGTATCGTACACAATGTCACGTCGTAGTGTCGCCCAATGTCTCGGTGCCATGTGGTGATATGTCAGGTCATGCCACTCATGCTAGAAATTTGTAGTTCTATTAGTTTGTAACCACTAGACAATCTTCACAAAAACAACAACCGGTGCCAGAAATAGAAACCCGGTCACCGGCGTGGAAGCCGAGTGCACTACTGACAGAGCTACGGACCCGGCACGCAGGAATGGGAGGAGCAGAAGCAGGTGGTATAGAAAGAGCTCGCAAAACGAGGTGGGGCAGGAAAGTGCGCTTCCTCTCTCTTGGTGATCTAGAAAATTCAGCACAGAGTTTATATCCGGGTGGTACTGAAGGGAAGCACGCGCGGCGTGTCAAAGAGACAGTGGTGTGACGTAATCTGTTTTCGTGCAAAACCCTGCCCTAGGCACCACCCGAACTAAGGGCACCACCCACTCTATAAAGACACCGCATTTAAACGAGTTTGGCAGAATGACCAACCATGCAGCCAATTTTCTAGGGTAAGTGGCTCACTGTTGGTTTCCGACGACGCTCGATTGCAGGCTCCCGACCTCGGACGAGCTGGTGGACGACGTGTTTTTCGCCAAGACGCCGAGCGCCACGCCGTCGGTGGCGGGGGACGGGCGGCCGCCAGCCTGGCCGCCCGCACCGGCCTCGGCCTACGAGGTGCCCAGGCAGCAGGCGCCGGCCGGACGCCGGCGGCCGGGTCGGTCTGGCGCCGGCCGGCCTCGGTCCACGTGGACGAGGAGGAAGACATGGTGGACGGACGGCTGGGTGTCGGCATGGCGCGCATCGGCGACAAGGTGCGTCCGTCGTCCGGAAGGGCGTTCTTTCCGGCTTTGGACGAGTGGGCGCGAGCGACGTCGCCCTCGATGCCCGTTCACGCGCTCGGGCTCGCTTAGGACCGAGTTTTTGCGATCTCTTACAACGGGAGAGCACGCTGCCGCTATCTGTGAGGTGGTCCTGGAAGTGCGTTCCACAAGTGCGAACGATTTGCAAGAACAAATGAATGTACAGTCAAACCCACTTATGACGATCCCACATACAACGACCTATCGGTTATAACGACCAGCTTTCAGAAAATATACAAGTTCAAGGCCCTACCCATTAAAATTGGTCCAGATAAAACGACCGTTTTTGAAAGCATCATACTGTTACAACAAACTACAAAATCCGCTTCTGGAAGGAAAAAAAAATCTCACGCGCAAAAGAAAAAAAAGTAAAAAAAGCTAAATTACAAGAAAAAGGGGGAAAAAAACAAAAAAATAACCTTGCGCGCGAAAAAAAAAATAAAAAAAATAAAAGAGTTACATTTTGGGCGCGGCGCTCCGGGAGACGCTCAAGGTCATTTCCACAGGCGCGCAGCAGGGGAGAAAACAAAACTACAAAAGTAAAAACGCTCTCCCGGGTCGCGTAGCCTGCCGATTGTGCGTACGCGGGAAGGAGAAGAAAAGGCAAAGGAGAAAGTCAACCACGCTGTGCTGTGTTCGTTCGTTCTATGTTGGCAATCTCTGTATTCAACTCAAGAAAAACTCAATGCTCGGTGTAAGATGGCTAGCCTCATCACCATCGTGACCGTTTGTTTACTTTCGCCATTTTGGTATCGGTATCATGCACATCTCTCGCGTTAAAGTGAACCGTCTGCGGACTCATGTCTGTTCGGTTTAAAGTGGAAAAAAAAAAAAAAGAAGAAACACTATGAGGCTTTATTTAAACGAAAGGGCATCACGCTGGCGGAAAAAGATACCCGACGAGCTCGCAAAGTGTTGTTTGAAAGACGACCCTGCAAGAGTCGACGGCCGCGGACTCGTACATGCGCAGGAAGCGCGGCACTTAAAACGCTTTAGACCTAAGCAAGTATTAAATACCTCTACGGACAGCGAAGAACCATCGTCCGACTAATGCACGGCATTTTTTTTTTTGTGTTGACGTGCGTCTAATAAAATTTGTTCTATGAGGTATGTGGTCAATCTTCATTGTTTTACTTGTGTGGTAGAATCGGCAGTAATTTACTTTTGATTTTCTGAAAGCTAAATCTGCCTGCGCGTTAGAATTAGGGGCGCGTTAGAATCTTGCAAACAGTTACTTTAAGTAAAGAGCTGGCAGACTGAAACTACATATACCAGCTTCATCATCCTTATTTATAATGTTTTAAAGGTAAGTCCAGATATAACGAACTACTGATAAAACGACCACTTTTCACGGAACTATCACGTTCGTTATAAGTGGGTTTGACTGTATTATCTATTAGAAATGGTTGTTTATAACAATGTGAAAAGTTTTTCGAGCCGATAAAGAACAAATGGCGAGCGATAAAAGTTGGGAATATATGTAAACTACAGGTGTTCCATGGTTACCCGAGGTCGTAAGCAGTCGCAAATGCGTAAATCAACCTTATTTAAAATTGCTTTGACAAAAAAAAAATCATGACACTTTTTTTTTTGTTTTTGTAGAGCACGAAGCCATTTAACCTGTCCTGTTTCGAGCTTTTAAGACTGCCGTGATATTACGAGGGCTGGCCCAGTTAAAGTGGAGAGCGAATTAGGGGCCAACTAGGGGTGGGCTAACTTTCGGAGTGAGACCGAAAAAGCTTTAAAAAACATTGTGGTCGTACCGGGAATGTAAAGTCTTCCGAGGAATGCAGAAATCGGTTTCTCTGCGGTCTATTCGCACGACTCGTCCGCGCACGCCATCGGAACCTGAAAGTCTGTTTGCAGTCACCGACGGACACCTGGGACATCTTTGCAGGACCGTCTTTCGCGCCTTTTGCCTACAGGGCCTCCACCGCGATTCGACCCACCGTTTTTCCTTTACGTTATGGCATTGTTCCTGCATAACACGCGAGTTCTTCCCGCGTGTATGTTGCACCAAGAAATGCGAATCTGCTGCGTCCGCGATCTGCGGTATCCATTCCCGCGTCACGTGATTTGTAGCCGGTGCCAGGATGTTTATCATTTATTTTTGATAAAGTTTTGCTGTAGCGTCCCCAAAGATAGCCCACCCCATGTTTTTCACCATTTGTCTCTTCATGTTGAGTGGGCGTTCTTTCAGAACTTTCCGGTCTGCTGATTTCTGGTAGGTGGCTTAAAAAAGGAAAGTTCTACAGCCCCATTATTTAGGACGTGTTGGGTGAGTGCACTCGCATAAAATGTGGGGGTGGGAGCTAATGGGCATAGGAATGGTTGGAACGATTTTGGATTTTTGTGGGTCCCCCGAGGAAGGCCCGCGGGATGCGTCAGCTTTCAGGCCCCGGCTCGTGAGCCTACAGTGTGTCGTGCCAGCACACAAGACAGGCATGACGCAAATCTTCCACTAGCTTTAATTAAGAGGGGACACTACCCAAAAGTGTTGGATTTTGAACCTTAAGCTTAATATTGATTAAATGTACAGTATATACTGGCAGTTGCGAGGCAGAGTGCAGTGCAAAGTTTTATCTCTGTACCTGAATTGGGAAAGGAATTATAGTCGTTTTCATTGGGAACGCAGTGGTATTGTTTAGGAAAACTATAGTTAGAAAACAAATGTAATACCCAACCTTTCTTTTTTTCTTTTTTTTTTACTGGCTACGAAGCATAATGCCTGGAGAGTGCAACTGTGAAAACAGAATTATGGTTATTATTTTATAAATTATTTTTGATCCACTGGTGCTAAAGAAAAGGTAGAGGTTCAAGCTCTTTAAACACATTTTTCTCCGTTCCACTTTTTGGCATAAATTTCAATTTAGGAAAGCTATCGTTTGGTAAGGGGACAAAAGGTAATGCTCACTCATTGTTTTTCTTAAGTGGAATTTAATGGGAAGTGCAGCTGTGGCACTATTTTTTTTTACTTTGAGGATGTCTTTTATAAAAGACGTTAACATTTTGACGACAACAGAAAAGGCAAGAGATTTTTTTTACTTTTCTGTGCGATGTTAGCATAAAATTAATTGCTCTTTGGAAATTTTGTTTTCACAGCTGCACTTACCGGGCATTCTGCTCCATATCTAGTGAAGAAATTTGTGGGTATTACATTAATTTCTTAACGATAGTTTTCCTAAACAATGTCAGTGTGTTCCTGATAAAAACCACTATAATTTATTTCACAATTTATGTACACAGATGAAATTCTGCACTGCATAGTGCCTCGCAACTGCGAGTATATACTGTAAATTTCATTTATATTCAGCCAAAGGTTCAAACATTGACTTTTTGGGTAGTATCCTCCCTTAAGTTGTTTTAGATGCCGTGGTGTTCTCCCGGCATTGAACAACGCGGCCCCTATCGCCCAGGTCCTCAACTGGGCCCTGGACAACTCGGACCGGCGCCAGTACGGCATGGGCCTTGTGGGGAAGGTGCTGCACAGGAGCTTCCGCAGGGATCATATCCCCCGCCACGTCAAGCAGCAGCTCGACGACATCGAGGACCACAGGTGGGGCAGGGGTTGCTAGACCACGCTCAGACATTTGGATGCCTCGGAGTAGGACGAGGCTGAACTTGGCAGAGGGCTGGTGATAATGTTGTTTCTAGGAATCGAATCCGACTGCCTTGTCACGAGACTATTGCGCCGGGTAATTTCTACAAAAGGTGATGCCTCGTTCGAAGATAGTGACATTCTTAATTGGGTTTTAGAAGTTCTTTGCTTAGAATGGTTCTCTTTGCATCCATACTGTGTTGCAGTATAGAACTGGCAGTTGGTTTTCGAGCATTTTCCCGGTCAAAAGTCAGGAACTCCGAAATAATATTTTACGTCATGTCACGACGTCATGTCCCGCGACACCGGGACGTCGGAGGCCCAGCGATGTCGCTTGAGTTTACGAGGTCATGTGACTTCACACATACTGAGCATGCGCCCGGCGCATTCGTAACACATTCTGTGTGTCTCCGCGTTTATAGGATATGACCGAGACGCGCCTAAATTTTTCGATCTATTTGAAATTTTAGTTTATAGTACCTTCAAATTTACGGCTCGATCTGAAGACCATAATATTCAAGTTCGTATTTCTTGAAGGTTGCGAACATATGCACGTGTTTCCTAAAAACCATGCTGATTGCTGGCAGTGGTCTGTATAAAACGTTTGTCAGAGTCGAGTCTTTTTTTTTCCCCTGCAATGAGCGGGCCAAGCACTAAAACGCGTGCTTACGCGTGAGTGCCATGGTGTAGCTTCTCCCAGTCCCAATGCATACCAGTTTCCCTACCTTCGTTTACTCGCTTTCGGTCCTCAAAAGGGCTTAGACACACTTTTGCGTGGGAGTTGGGCTTGGCGAAGTTTTCCGCGCAAGGTTGCCGGTTGCTTAAAACTCAAGTTTCTGTTGCTAAGAAGGCATCTGCCAGAATACCAACATTCTGTCGCACGAGCGTTGCAAGTGCAGCTCCTGGAAGCAGGTCAATCCTCGGGGAAAAAATGCATCCATTCTTTGAATAACGAATGTTTGGGCCCGTAAAGCGCTCCTTTCTGCAGTAAATCTCTCCTTTACATATTGCACCTCGGAACTTCACGTCCCACACTCACGTCTCGCTAGTGCAGAAAGCGTTTTGTTTTGCCGTGAAACTGTTTCCTGAGTATTTCTGTTCCACTTGGAAACTAGACACGACGCTTCTTTTACCGTTCCTCCCCGGGGTCGCAGGCCGTACTTCACGTACTGGGTGACGACGGTGCAGATCCTCATTGCCGTCATCTCGTTGGCGGTGTACGGCCTCGGTCCCATTGGATTCCACAAAACTCAGAGGACCAGCCTGGTGAGTCGGTGCTCGATGGCACTGCTTGTTTCCCACCTATTCAGAGGGAACTTAAGCCCCAAAAACAAACTTTTTTATTTTTAGAGGTATCACAATGAAATTTTCAGGGTATGTTCATAACAAGAACACAAAAGTGACTGCAAAGTTTCATGGTCTTCTGCTTGCTAGGTGTCAAGTTATGGGGGTTCATCATAATTGTCTGTACACTTCTGTTGTTCTGGGCCTAGAGAATTTGCAAAAAGTAGGGGCAGTGTGAAACTTTGTGTAATGATTCCTGGATAGGTACCCCAGGGTAAGACAAAGCTGTTTTTTAATATTATCTTTAGAAAAAAACATTTTGTGCAATATTGAATTTTATGTTTTTCGGTCATACTTATATTCGTAAAATTTTATGTGTTTATTATAAACTCCCGACTCGATTTATCAAAAAAATAAAATTCTCATGCCTTTGCAATGTCATTTAGGAACGGAAAACAAGAAAGCACACAAATCCATTCAACAGTTTCAAAGATATGGCACTAAGGACACAGACAAGGTACTTATGTGCGCCAAGGTTTTTATATGTACATGACATATGAGAGCCCAACTACCCAGAACACAACTTGCGGCTCGCAATTTGTTTTCCTTTCGCCCGAAAACCACCAATCGAGAACTGACCAGTTTGAGTCGCGCTCACTCTCTTCTCCATAGTCACGTGCTGTTTTTTATGGCTTCGGCACAACCACCATAAATATTTGAAGTCATGAGTCATCGAAGGCACACACTCAATATTAAAAATAGACAAAAAATATGATACCCATGTTTTGTGGCTTAAAAAAATAGCAAATACGTTGATTGAAAAAAAAAAAAAATTTGCACAGCCACGTGATTTTTGGTTACTCTCTCCTCCTCTATATTTCTTCTTCCTCCCCCGTCCAGTTTTGGTTTTGAGCAGTTGCATATTTTGACTTCAGCCCTTAAAAGTTTCACAAACATTTTTGATGTTATAATGATCTGTGGAGGAGTTAGAAGTGTCCTTGCATACTTTCTTCCTGTTTCTCTTTTTAATCTTTTCCAGTTGTCGCTTCTCGGCCTTGTGCAAGCGTAGGGCATTTTTTTAGACAGGTCGCTGGAGGGCTATATTTTGTTTCGGTGTCACTAGTTGCGTGCAGTGCAGGCGAAAGCAATGCCAGGCGAAGAGAGAAATGGCAAACAGTAGAAAGGCAGGATGGGAGAGAAGGGCAATGGAGGGCGAGGGGAGAAAGGGAGAGCACTAGGAACGTTGAAGGGGAGAGAAGGTTTCTCTCCTCGTACCCATACTTTGCGAAAGTTACACTGTGGGGTTGGGAGGAGATGGCTACTAAAGCTTTGTGTGCAAGCATCGCACAAATAAAATCGGCGTTCCAAATGCAAATTTTTTCGCTTTATTTTACCCAGAAAAAACAATAGTGCAAAAAAAGTTGATTTTGAAATATGTCATATTTACATCCACCAATATATGAGAGTATTCCCAGAAAGTTTCATTAGTTTACACTGCATAGTTAATTTTTTATAAATTATTTTTGGTCCACCGATGCTATAGAAAAGGAGAGGTTGGAGCATCTTTGAACGCATTTTTCTCCATTCTACTTTTTGGCATGAATTTCACTTTTAGGAAAACTATCGTTTTGTTATTACTGAACTTGGATTCATTTTTATGAGTTTTTCTGGGGTGAAATTTTGAGGGAACAGCATATGAGCTTGTATTTTTATTTTTGTTATTTTTCATGCTCAAAAACTAAAGTTTTGGACAAGGGATGGAAATCTAAGAAACAGTAATTGTGTTTTTGTGTCTTTTTTGTCATGAAAGATAGTATAATATAGAAATATAGCTCCATAGTTATCTGTTTCTGAACTGTCCTAAAGCAATATAACACATGAAAACAACAAATTTATGAGTAATTTCAAAACGATAGTTTTCCTACGCAGAGATGAAAGTGGGCGTGCCCGCGTAGGAAAACTATTGTTTCGGAATTACTTATAAATTTTTCGTTTTCATGTGTTATGTTGTTCTTTAGGACAGTTCAGAGCAGATAGCTATGGAACTATACTTTTATATTATACCATCTTTCATGACAGAAAAGACACAAAAACACAAATACTGTTTCTTAGATTTCCATCCTTTGTCCGAAAGTTTAGTTCTTAAGCATGAAAACTGAGAAAAATAAAAAATGCAAGCTCATAGGTATCTTCCCCTACAATTTCACCCTAGAA
>JAZHYW010030021.1:0-107214 GCA_037355805.1 Ixodes ricinus
TCTCTTGTGGCTGGGGTGTACTTCGAGTGTTGTGCGTGAGCGCGGAGTGTGTGATGGCATCTTCGAATGCCCCTCCGCGAGCCCAGAACTTCGTCGCTTCTAGGCGGAACCCTTCTCGAGCGGGACCATGCCTGTGTCACTCCCATGTTTTGGGTCAGTAAAGCTTGTGGCGCTTCGCGCAAAGCCTATCACGGTGTTTTGTCTCGATCTGTACTTAACAGCGGCGTACGCTTTATTGTCGCGGTAGCAAACGTCGATTTCTCTCTTGGACAACGGTGCCACAGTGCGATGTTGGAGTTTCGCGGCACTGTGGGGTGGCGAACAGGTTCGGTCCGTCCTCGCTGGCGTCTGCTCGTCGTGTCCCTCGTGTGGATGCGCTTGGGGAGACGGACGATCCGCGGACATGTCGTCACGTGATCAATCCGTCCGCGGATCAGTCCGTCGTGTGAATCGGCCAATACGAGGCAAATGAGGAAGCACCATTGGCTGAAGGTGGGCTGGGCGTGTTTTAGAGCATTTTCACAAATGCAAATGTGGCCAACCATAAGCTGCGCATAATGCCCTGGCGGCGGTTGCAAGAAACAAAATGAATAAGTGCATTGGAGTAACTCTCGGTGACTGGAAATATGGTGCACATGATGTTTCAATCACGGTCATGAAACATCACGGTGGAAGATACAAGAAGTATAGAAAGCATGCGCGACCAACAGAACGATTAACATAGTCCATGCGCCGGGAATCTGTCGTCGAAGCGGTCATACTCCATGTGAGCAAAACAGAAATCAAGTGGAGCATTCGTTTCTTACATCTCCTTGCATAACCATAATCGAAACATTGCGTGCACCATAACCATGAAGAGTTACTACATTTAACCCTTATGCAATTATTAAAACTGTTTCTCACTACCATGACTCGGAGATACTTTTCGGCTTCTGGTTGGGCAAGAGAGCTTGTCAAGCCATCTATCTGCGTCTGGTGCACTCCCTGGCTCTGCCCGCTCCTTTCTCTCTATAGACTGTTTATTGTGGGTAGCGCCATTTTGAGAGCGAAAGAGAAAAGGGGAAAGGGCTACTAGCGCTTTCCCCTTGCTGGAGCATTAGAAAGAGTGAAAGTCCCGGATGTCAGGCTTCGCCAGTGTTGGGTGTCTGCATTGCCCGAACTTCGTTCACGCTTTCTTCTCTGTTATAAACTCCCAAACTAATTACAGCCACGGGCTTTGATGACGACAGTCCCCCGGTCATCAGAGCACCATTGCTCGGTTATAGGGTATAACAACTGAAAGCGTCGAATACTGTCTGAGGACCTATGTAGCTTGCACGGAATCCGGCAAGGCGAGTGCGGCTGTTTCCACAGGACCCCGATCTCCGGTGGCAGTGGGTTGCGTCCGTGAACCGAGAAGACTTTTCCCCAACGCCATCCTCTCGACTGTGCTCGGAACACCTTGTGAATGAAGCGCGCACCGAACTTAACGCTGTACCGTCAATGAACATGGGGTACGCTTGCAAGGTGCGTGCAAGTTTTCTCCTGATAATTGCCGTGTCAGATTGTAACTTTTTGTAACTGAATTTATCTTAATATTGATATTTTGAAGTGTTGACAGTGACTCAATTTTATCAACTACAACACTTAGTTGAAGGCTCATTTCCGCTGCCGGGTGTGGCTGGAAATTGTCGAAGTTTAGTTCTATCGGTTTTCCTGAATCGCGATCTCCTGCGCAATACCAGAGAGCCATGAACCTATGTTGACCTTCACAGCGCGACTATATTCTTCTTATTTTCAAAATTAGTACATAATGTAGCCGTTAAGAAACCTTAAATTTCTATTGCTGAAAGTTGAAACATGCTCATGCATCGATTACGAATCTCTGAATCATTGGTCGACTCGCTCTGGCAATAGGCCCCTCTCGATTATGCTGTTTTCAGTTCTCAACAGAAGACACACTCGTCGGCACGGGATTTTCGAATAAATCATTTATAAACACCGATGCATGAGCATGTTTCAACGTTTATAAGCATCAATGCATGAGCGTGTTTCAACTTTCAGCAACAGAAATTAAAGGTTTCTTTCCAGCTACATTATGTACTAATATTGAAAATAAGAGGAATCTAGTCGCATTGTGACGGTCAGCATGGGCTCATGGCTCTCTGGTATTGCGCAGGAGTTTGCGATTCAGGCGAAGCGATAGAACTAACTTTTTGACAATTGCCAGCCACACCCGGCGGCAGAAATCAGCCTTCAACTAAGTGCTGTAGATAATAAAATCGAGTCAGTGTCACCACTTCGAAATATTGATATTAAAATAAATTCAGTTACAAAAAGTTACAAGCTGAAGCAGCAATTATCAGGAGAAAATTTGCACACACCTTGCGAGCGCACCCCGTGTTCATCGTTGGCACAGCGTTAAGTGTCGTGCCCACTCCATTCACAAAATGTTCCGAGGAGAGTCGAGAGGATGGCGTCGGGGAAAAGTCTTCTCGGTTTACGGACGCAACCCACTGCCACCGGAGATCGGTGTCCTGTGGAAACAGCTGCACTCGCCTTGCCCGATTTCGTGCAAGCTACATAGGTTCTCAGACAGTATTCAACGCTTTCTGTCGTTCTTCGTGCACCCTATAACCGAGCAATGGTGTCCCGATGGCCGGGGGACTGTCGCCATCCAAGCCCGTGGCTCTAATTAAGTTTGGAAGTTTAAAACAGAGAATAAAGCGGCAACGCCTACACCGAACACCGGCAAAGCCTCTCATCTGCGACTTTCACTCTCTTTAACGCTCCAGCAAGGGGGAAGCGCCGGTAGCCCTTTCCCCTTTTATATCTCGCACCGCTTTCAGTAAAACAGTCTATATGCGGTTCTGCTCTGCTTTAACCCCGTTGAGCGCACTTCTTACCGAGCACCGGTGCACTGCGGAAAAGCAACACCAGCGGAAGCAAGCTCCATGGGTGTTGCTTCTCCACAGTGCACCGGTGCTCGGAAAGAATTGCGCTCAACGGTGCTGCGAGAACAAAAAGTATGAATTACACGAAAACACCGTTCGAGTTAAGCGGCTTATGAATACATTGAAAACGTAGCGGGTCAACCAAGGTTTTGAAATTTGTTTGACTTAACCAGAAGTATTAAATATCCGAGTCTGAATTATCGCGAGCCTACTGTATACACTAAGGGAGATCTGGCTCAATCCAATGTGCTTAATATCACTGAATAGTTGTGCAATTTTAATTTGCTAGTTTTATTTCTCAAGCACTTGTTGTGTTCGGTATTCAAATCAATGCAAATTTTTACTTTGGTTCAATTTATGGGAGGTTTGTTTTATATGTCATGTACAGTAGAAAGGTGGGGAGCTAGGCTAGTTGGTAAGCACGTTGCTCGCTGACTTTAACCATGTATGTCATATACAATTTGTTGTGATTGTGTATTGATTTCGAATCCTCTTCTGCTCTTTATTTCAAGCTGCCCTTACATGCACCATGAAGATACCGAAGAGGTCTTCAATTGAATGACAACCACAAGCACAAGCATGGACGGGCATCAAGACGGCCAGCACAAGGACAACTATAATGTAAATTTTCTCCAAAGTTAAAGCAAGGCATGCCTTCTTCCAATAAAGGTATTGTGGCGAAACTTCTTAATTGGTTCGTTTGTTGAGCTGTCATCTATAGGAACAGCTGAGCTCACACAAACAAAATCCTGGCAATGAGAAGTACAGGTTGTGTGCTCTTTTCCTTTTGCAAAACATGAACTCTTGTATGTTTTCGCTGAGGATGAAAAAGTATTCAAGTTCATATATTAAATGACGGAGCTATGAACTCTCCATACCAATCTGTACCCCAAAAGCTTCATGTGACTTAGGCTTGCTTGAACATGGAAACTTTTCGCACTAAATAATGAAGCACTTGACCTTTATGTCTTTTTGAACTGGACTGTCCGTAACAACGAGGCATATAATTTCGTAGAATGACGGAATGCCTGTAGCCCACATTATGGACAGCTATTCGTACGAAATGTGAAAGCTGTCCGCACTAAATAACGAAGGACTATACCTTTCCGCCTTATACAAGGCCAAAGCTACGAGTCATCCGCACCAATCCTGCACCTCTGATACGTCAGGTGACACCCTTGGCAGATCTAGAGCTTTGCTTTGCCAGGTGAGTCGCCTGATGTATAGGAGGTGCAGGCGGTACGGATGGCTCGTGGCTTTGGCCTTATAAGGCGGAAAGGTATAGTCCTTCGTTATTTAGTGCGGATAGCTTTCACATTTCCTACGGATAGCTGTCCGTAATGTGGGCTACAGACGTTCCGTCATTCTACGAAATTATATGCCTTGTTTTTACAGAAGGTCCAGTTTCTAGATTACGGCAAACCACGCCGGCAATATTGAACCGGCAACTTTTACCCGTAAAATGGGAAACGGATAACTCTCCGTAAAGTGAACTACGAACGTTCCGTCATTTTACGGAATTATATGCCTTGTTTTTACAGACGGTCCAGTTTCTAGATTACGGCAAATCATGCCGGCAATATTGAACCGGCAACTTTTACCCGTAAAATGGGGTGAAATTGTTTTACAGTGTATACAAACGCCTTTCTTTTGCTTTAATATTTTGCCGTTACAATCCCTGAGTGTGGACTAAAGGTACAAGGCAAAGAGATCTATGAAATTTTTTACGAAGATCACTGAGGTGTTTTGGAACTACAGGAACGGTGTTCATGATTTGCGTCGTAGACGGAATTTAAAGGGACACTCAAGCGGTTTTTGGAGAAGCTACTTTTTGGTGCGATGGCGTTAAGGGAGTCTCAGTGAATGAGTATCTTCAGTTATAGAAGGCTGAACCACCTATTAATCACGCAGGAATAAAATACGTGCGGACTATTTTCTGTACTTGCGAGGACCAATGAAATGATTGTATGTTTGAAAATTTTGGCGACCTTTGTAAAGTTTCGTTAAAGAAACAATTTTCAGTTCATTTAAATATGTTGTGCATGATAATTTCACGAGACGTAAAATATTTCTAGTTTAGAATACGTTATACTGCAATTATCGCTTCACAAACAAGGAACTACGTTTTCTCCCTGCCTTCCTCCGCGGGGGGTGAATTTCCCGTTCACCCGAGATGCACGAAAGCGCACGTATCTGCGCGCGCTGCAGGCCGGTCGCGGGCCGGCGAGGCCGGCTGCTTCTTCCGCGAACATGGAGTCGGTGGTGATCGTCGACGTGGACGGCGTGGTGAAAGCTCATCGTTCCGCGTAAAAGCGCTATCCTTGACTGTGAATTTTTGTCGTGTGTCGCTATGATAACCCAGCACGTACTAGAAGGGAAGATCCACGTGCGGCGATGTCATGGCGGCACTCTCAAGACAGCAGAAACGCCCGTGCCGTCGTGTTTGTTTACTTCGACTACAGTGGTGCTTTCTAAGCATTTGTGTCCTAAAACATCGCCCGGATTTCTTATTTGGCGCATTTCCTGCTTGTGCTCAAGTTCAAGGTATTACTGGCGCGTACCGTATAAAGGATGCGAATTTTCACGCGCTTTCATCACCGGAGAAAAGTGACTAGCGTTAGCAATCCTGAACACTCGTAACGTCTATCTGATCACGAAATCATATTTCCACGTTGCTATATCGCTGCTAAGATTACATTGCCTTTTATAATCGTAGAAAAGGCGTGTGGCGATATTTGTACTATTGCAATGTCGTGTATTAGAGTCGTGATCGTCCAAGACGGCGTACTGCATCTTTTTATTTTCTTTTTTTCATCCACTGTACCCTGCAGGCCTATCACGAAAAAAATAAATAAAGGATTAGGCTATAGAAAACTGTCTGTCTACATTCTGTTACGGCAGTGAGTAGCAGTGCGTCCCCTTTTTAGAGGGGCCGCTGAAGCAGCTGACGGCGGCGTATAGAAGCGGCCGCCGTGCTGACGACCCCCTGCGCTTGTAGTGGTTGCAGGTGTGTGTACGCGCGGCGCAGAGCGGTCGTTCCGGTCGCTCCGGTTGCAACGGACGCAGTCGTAGGTACGCGCCCGTTGCACATGTCTGAACCAGCCTTCTCCCCGTCCTCCCGAGGCGAAAGTCAACGTGGCGACATCGTTTGACATCACGTACCAGAGGTAACGCTGCGATGTCAAACGTTGGTTTGGTTACGACCTGCCCCAACCGCAAATCGAAGAACGCCCCAAAAGCTTTTCGTTTCGTCGTCCTCGGAACCCGAACATGACTCCGAAGCGCTGCTATCGTCCACATCGCACGTCGGAGTGGCGTCATAGGAAATCATCCCCAGGTTGGCTGTCCGCCGAAGAGTTTCAACCTCTAACGGCGTCAGGTCCTTGAGCATACAGAACTCCGCCATGATCGAAGCTCGAATGACAAAGAGGTCCGGCCGATGCGGCTACCTCGGGATCACTGCGCGACGGAACGTCGTCCAACGCCATTGGCCCGAGATCCTTTTGATAAGCGTGCGAGGACCAATGAGAGTGGTTTCGTTTTCGGATGGATCCGAGGTTTGGCGGCCTTCAATCACATTTTTATTAAAGAAATAATCACTGTAGGACTATACGTTTTGGTTTTTAGGGATACTTAGGGCGTCTAAATTCAGCTGTCATCATCAAAACACGAACTCAAAAACCACTTGAGTACCCCTTTAAGAAAATTTGGTGGTCGAGACTGTAGAAAAATTCGTCTATATCAAACAAAAACATGGGGTGTCGCATAATGGTAAAGCGTATTGAGTTTTTTTTTTACTTTATATTTTTTGGTATTTGTTTAGTATTTTCGTTTTTCTACAATTTCTTTGTGACCAATGTGGTTTTCGTAGTGCGATGGGCATCATATAAATGTGTTGTTGCTCATAGACACGTGAGTGTCTGTCCCTCGTCCATTTCAGTGTTTTTATTCTGTCTGTGTCAAATATAGACTTTTAAGGACCTGACCATTTCGTTTCAATTCTATAAATTAGACTTCCGTACGTATTAATTATATTTTTTTCGAATCTGTTTCACACACAAAAATGACATCAGAAAGCACATATCGGATTATGTTAAAACAGGTGAAACAGAACCTTTTATTAATATTATTATTATTATTATTAATATTATTATTATTATTATTATTATTGTTATTATTATTATTATTATTATTAATATATGTTTTCTTGTTCTGCTTTGGGGGTGGACCCCCAAAGGGCTAGAAACTCGACTTGCAACCAAGTTTCTTTTTTCTTGCCTACCACCATTTTCTCCAAATTAAATCAAATAAAGAATTTTAATTAAAAAAAAACACTTACGAATGGTGTACTCCAGGTCCTCAGCGAGAGAAGAATTCGTAAGAATTTTACATGTATGAGGCTTCAAGTTCACAGTTTCGAGAATGCCCAGCATGTAAGAGATGAGACTGGTGTTGTCCTCAAGGTCATGACTGTCAGGAATAAACTTCTCGCAGATCTGGAACATGTTTAAAGGGGCATCTAACCAAACTGGGACAACCGGAACATTACCAACTCCCTAATTTGGGAAGTAAAAACGTTCGGGCTGTTGAACCATTCCCCCTTGTCTCGCAAGAACAAGTAGAACTAAGGACCACAATCGTGCAATGACGTGACATGCGAGCAATGTATTGGAGGGCGTCACTCTTCCCCGTCTCGTTTAGCAGTATTCACTGGCAGAATGGGAACGGCCGGACATCACCTTTCGGAAGCCCGGCCTCCAGTACGTGCTCGTTGCCTACAGAGTTTGGCGACTGTTCTTATAACACTTAGAGTGGAAGAACAAACGACAGAAAAAAAATTTGGCAACTACTAGATCATGGTAACTGTGTTGCGACATGTACTTTATAGACCCCATGTAATTGTCGGCGAAGGGAATATTTATTTTTAATGGTACTTTGTGGGAACTACAGGGACGTCGCGAAATAGCATAAGTGAAAATGTTTGTCTGGGGCCTAAAAATTGTGTCCCAGCGCCATTAAAAAGGATCTAGTCACATGACCGGTGGTAGAAATATATATCTCTAACATGAAACTTACGTCACTGTGAAGCTGTGGTGGCGCATTAAGTATCTCGCTGTGGCTATTGTTTGCTGGAGTTTTTTCGCCTTCCGTTTGTTGCCAGTTCCGAAAACCTACATGGCGAATACAACCTAGAGTGACAAGACCCGCGAATTGCGGCATCGTTCGTGGACCCGCTCAAGTGGCAAGCCCACTGGAACCTCGACCGAGGTCTGCAACAAAAGCGGTAGACACGAAGGTCTTGGCGTCGCCTAGTGCTGGCATCGTGCCTGTTGCGAAACGCTGCAAGGCGCTGTCGTGGCGATGCGGATGCCCGCTAGGTGGCGAAGCATGGATCGACTAGTCAAGACGTCAGACAAGGCCAAATGCGGGCCTTGTCTTCCAGCTGGCATTTCTACGACCAACCTGTAGCCATCGATCACCTTCCAGCGTGCTGGACTGAACAAATTATTTCTTAGAATACGGACAGGTTGACTTCCACCTGAATGGTGTGCAACTTGCGCCCTCTAGTCAACTGGTGGCCGCTCTAAAAGTTCGGCTGCTCGGGAATTGATCCAGGAACCTCTGCAACAATAGCGAAGCGGAGCTAGCCAGAAGCTAACCAGGAGGAAACGGATGAAAACTGTTGCCACCAGCCTTGACCGTAGCCGCAGCAAGGGTGAGATGAGACGCATATATATATATATATATATATATATGTATAGGTGTTTCTTTTTTAAGCTTAACATAATTTTTAAGAAGAAGCCAAAAAAGCTAGGTTAATGCGGTCTGCGCAGGTAAGTTATGCGGCTAGGGGGACATAGTATAGGGGGCTAATCCTAACGATCAGTCGGCTAATTAGTTAAAATTCGTTAATTAACTTTTTAATTCATGAAAATAGGCATATATTTCCAATTAGAAACTTGCTCAGCGTCATCGAAAACCCCTAAATCAGTAATTTTCAGAATGACTTTGAACGCGTGAGAAGTGTTGTAGCGCACTAAAGTTAACGCTCGTGGAGCAGGTACAAGGCTGGGGCTAGATATATATATATACATACGGGTGAAACAAGGAGACGGCAGGCTCTTTTAAATCGACCGGAAAATTCGGTTTCTTAACCTATCGCGCTACGACTTTGTGCAGCGTTGCCCACAGATGGTGCATTTTTTTTTTAATTTGCAAGGAACGAACTTACCTGAGGAAAAAGTAAAGAAAGAAAAGAGGCCTAGCTCCTATGGAAACGCAGCGACGCCACCGGTCTGCAAACAACACGGCGCCGTTTCGCACGGGAGACAAGAGATGGCGCAACGAACGCCGCCAACGAACAAGCATACGGCGCCGAGAGCCGGCACTTTAGCAGACGATCCTTTCGACTACAAAGCGGCTCGCGTTCCGCTGGCGGCGACGGTCGCACAAACAAAAACAGGCGCGGTAACAACAAGGAACTGCAGTTCCTTGTCTGCTGAGCACGCCGGCTCTCGGCGTCGTCTGCTCGTTCGTTGGCGTCGCGACCGCTTGCGCCATCTCTTGTCTCCCGTGCGAAACGGCGCCGTGTTGTTTGGAGACCGGTGGCGTCGCTGCGTTTCCATAGGAACGAAGCCTTTTTCTTTCTTTACTTTTTCTCAAGTAAGTTCGTTCTTTGCAAATTTTACAAAAAAAAATGCACCATCTGTAGGGCAACGCTGCACAAAGTCGTAGTGCGATAGGTTAAGAAATCGAATTTTCCGGTCGATTTAAAGAGCCTGCCGTCTCCTTGTTTCACCCTGTATATATATATATATTGTGAACGAAGAGGGGAGAAGGTGATTATTGAATTTATTGCATTAAAGTGAGGGAAAGTTAGCGCGGGCCTTAAATCATCAACGGTTGTCGTCTATCCAGTTAAGCGAATTCGAAACTAATAGTATTCAGAGAGCTGGTCAGAAATTGAGTCCGCCGAAACCAGTGGCAAGGATGGTCGAATTGGTTAAGGCGTCGCCCCGGACAGGCGAAGGTTGCTGGTTCAATTCCCGCTCCTGGCCCAATTTTCCGCCTGATCTTTTTCCCTTTCCCTTTCCCTAACTTTAATGCAATAAATTCAATTATCACCTTCTCCCTCTAATATTTTCGTCGTTTACCATGAGACTGGGGTTTTTATTTTTAGAATAGCAAAAGTTTTTCTGTTACTTTTGCTCTTCTAAAAAAAAACCCAGTCTCAGGGTAAACAACGAAATGGTTGACTTCCACCAGCTAGCCTGTACTATGACTCCCCTCTACGTTCACAATATTACTACGGCTGCACTTGTCAATCTTCACTCATCCCCATTATATATGGGTGGTTTCATCTCAAATCGTGCAGGCAAAAAGGGTCGAATTTTTAATTTCGCTGAAAAAATATATGTTATGGCGTCGTCTCTAAAAACGCAGTAGCCACAAACCGCAAGTCCGTCGGATTTTTTGTTCTCGACTTACGAATTTTAAAAGAGGCCGCGGCGGAAAGCAGTGTTTTTCACATCCGTCGTAGGTCGGATGTTTCGCTCGATCTCCCGTCGTGGATTTTCAGTCCACATTATATTAACTTTTTCAAGCACTCTGTGGGCACAGGTAAAAGGCTCTAATACCATGAAATAATTTTAGGCGTTTTGCTTTTTTTCTGTAAAAATGTCAAAAACGCCCCCTCGGTCAATTGTTGACGAACTTTGACAATTAAATACTGGCGATCTACTTGGGTTACATCAATATTTTTTATGTCTATGGAGAGCCCAAAACACGCTCTTTATAGATATTGTAAAATTATTTAGCTGTATTAAATATACTTTGCGGGACGTTTACGTTAATGTTATGCGAAAACCAAAAAGTACCAATTTTAAGATCGATTTTCTCAAAAAACCCATTTTTTATTTTTTTTATTTTTTGTTAAAATGTAGATATGATAGTTGTCTACTCGAAAAGCAAGTCGAGAAAGTGTATATTTTGTTTGTATGTTCTATATTTAAGCCTCAATATCGGAAAAAGACGTCTTCGTTTTGCAAGACCTAATAAGTCAGACAAAAAAAAACCGTGCGCTTCTATGAATTGTAAAAAAGTTTTCTTGAATTTTTGTCTGCGTTTTGTAATCAATTATAAACGCATTTTGTGGTATTGAATAGTTATTTATGTTTTGAAAAGAGCGGGAAACCACGAGAAACATATCTAATCAAATCAGCAGGCCTAGTAGACCTTCAATATCGAAGAGGCACAGACGTTGTATTTTTTCGATTGATAAAACTTTCACTGTAAACTAGCATGACTAGCTATTAGCTGTCATATTACTAAGACATGAAAAGTCACCACGTCATTGATCTATTATATACAATTCTTTCCGAAACCAAACGCTAGGGTTTGTTCACCGCACATCGCACAGATCACCAGGGAATATCCTTTCACTTCCGTAATACACAAAAGTGATGACACAGAAACGATCCGAAACACACGGAGAGATTGTCACGGAGAAGGGTAGGGAATAAAAATAAATAAATAAGAATAAAATTACCCAACTCCGATCTTAACGAAAATTGCGGTAAAAAAATAAAAGATTTAGGTTCGAGCCGTGGCAAGGCGATAGGTCCACGCCTGGTCAGACAAAGAAGCCAACGACACGTAAAGGAAAAAAAAATTAATTAAGACAGAAAAACTCAGCCGCACACGGCAAGAACAAAAACCAACTCCTCCGGGCATTCCCTAAACGGGACACAACCAAATGCGTGCGAACACGCTCTCTACAGCACCGTCAGGCCGCTACGCCATGAAGAAATAAACCCAACAAGTAAACAATGCTAACAAACAGTTAGTAACGAAACATAAAAAAAAGTTCAGCAGAACCGCACCCGAGAAACAAAGTTCAGCGGGGCGAAGAAACACACACGAAATAAAATAAAAAAAAGTCTTAACTGACCGACGCCGAGTCCAGTCCCATGACACTGAAGCCTGGCAGGATGATGGCGTCCAGATGATGCTCGAATCTATTCTTCACTCTGTTCCGCACATCCGTCGTGGCTGTGCGGAACAAAGTGAAGAATAGTTTCGAGCAGCGGTGCGCGAGAAGGTAACCGAGACGTAACATGCCTCGAGCTTCATATCGGGAGAGGAGCTTTCGAGGTAGTTACTGCATGCAGTTACTCAAACTTTTTCTTTCCCCTTCCCTTTTAAAAAAAAAAACACGTCAGCCGGCGCTAACTTTTCATCTCGGGAGAAGACCACTCTTCACAAACGGTTATAGTTGCCAAGGAGGCTGACTTCGACCCAACTAGTCTCCGGGCAGAATAGACACAAGTATATTTACCAACACGCTCGTTTTTGATGCTAGTCTCCGGGCTTTGCTGTTTCCAAAAGAGATAACCCTTCGGTGCTATCGGATTTCCGCGGAGGGAGATAGAGTACATAAAATTGAAAGAATAAAACACGGAGGACAAGCACAGGACAACCACTTTGCAGAGCACGGCCATTTCTAGGATAGGGCGTTCGAAGCTTGGGCAAATACGCGGTATCGTTTCACGCGTGCACGGATGGCTGGTTTCAAAATTTTCCCACATCCCTAACGAAACCGGCCCATCTTCGTGTGCGTGCGCGATTTTCGTCCCGCGCCGCCGGTTTTAGCTCGCACGCGGCGTTGTTTTGGCAGGCAGAACTGTTGTTGACCGTCGATATTGTAAGGCCATGGTGTTCTCATCCTCCCGGGCAACAGTTACTTTGCTTTCCCTTCTGCAATACTCTGACTGACTGACTACTCCTGGGTGGCCGTCACTGTTCGCCGCGTCAACGACACATTCGTACCATTTCACTCCTCGTGACACAGGGTGCGCTGCTCGCTTTACTGTCACGGGCCGTCCTATCTAACACAACGAGCGCGAAAGGTCGTGGTCATCTGCTGGTTCCGAAAGGGCGGGACGTTCATATAGGCCAATGAAGGCCCCGAATCAATAGGACGTCTGCCGATTTCTATACATTAAAATTTACGACGCCTGCTGGTCTGTTAAGAAGTGTTGCTTTCTCTTTTGAACTGCTCCAATGTAGCTTGCCGCCTATAATAAAATTTAAATGATCAATAAATATAACAGGGTGGAACTACTGTATTTCATTTTTATGTGGGTGCGTTGAAAAAAGTCAAAAATATTTCCAAGTTTGTGAAGACGCGCAATTCGCAAGTCCGTTTCAAGCCGTAAAAACACGTTTTTGTACGATATTGATGCTTAAATATAAAACATACAAACAAAATATACACTTTCTCGACTTGCTTTTCGAGTAGACAACTATCATATCTACATTTTAACAAAAAATAAAAAAATAAAAAATGGTTTTTTTAGAAAATTCGATTTTAAAATTGGTACTTCTTGGTTTTCGCATAACATTAACGTAAACGTCCCGCAAAGGCTATTTAATACAGGTAAATCATTTTATAATATCTATAAAGAGCGTGTTTTGGGCTCTCCATAGACATAAAAAATATTGATGTAACCCAAGTAGATCGCCAGTATTTAATTGTCAAAGTTCGTCAACAATTGACCGAGGGGGCGTTTTTGACATTTTTACAGAAAAAAAGCAAAACGCCTAAAATTATTTCATGGTATTAGAGCCTTTTACCTGTGCCCACAGAGTGCTTGAAAAAAGTTAATATAATGTGGACTGAAAATCCACGACGGGAGATCGAGCGAAACATCCGACCCACGACGGATGTGAAAAACACTGCTTTCCGCCGCGGCCTCTTTTAAAATTCGTAAGTCGAGAACAAAAAATCCGACGGACTTGCCGTTTGTGGCTACTGCGTTTTTAGAAACGACGCCATAACATATATTTTTTTCAGCGAAATTAAAAATTCGACCCTTTTTGCCTGCACGATTTGAGATGAAACCACCCATACATATATCACCCATATCTATATATATATATGGGTGGTTTCATTTGAAATCGAACACGCTTGTCGGGGTGGGTCTTTCGATTTTTTTTGAAAAAATATATGTAATTGCCCCATTTCTGGAAAGAACAAAACCGCTTTTCAAAATTTTTTAAAAAAATATTTCGCTTCACGAAAAATTATTGAGTGGAGCAGGGTGAAAATCGGTTTTTTACTCCGTGATTTTTCTACCCAGTTCTGTACGCTGGTATAAATACGGGAAGCATACAAAACTCACAGTAATTTTTTGTGCTCTTGTATGTTATTTCGACTATTTTTTAGTTGAAAGGAAAATAATTTAGTATTTTTGTTTATTGAGATAAAAAATGCCAAACATTGTCTCTTTGACAATCCGGTGACATCTTCAGAGCCTTGTAACTCATGAGTTATTATATTTGTCGCTTACCAAATACTATGCGGCTGTAGCCCTATACATGGGCTATCGACGGGCATAAGTTTAGTTTATTTTATTTTCACTGAAATTTTTATATAAAATTTGAAATTTCCTCGAAAATGAAATTTACCGATATTTTGAACCCACTTTATTAAAAAAGGCCATTTTTTATTTCGTTCAATTTTTTTATTATTGCTGCCGATCATATGAACTTTCAATTGGCTTGATGCGATTTCCCCCTTTTTTGTTGTATCTTCTCTAGAAGTGATCAAAATCACTGCCACGTGACATTGCGGTGACAACTTCAGAGCCTTGTAACTCATGAGTTATTTTATTTGTCGCTTACCAAATACTATGCGGGTGTAGCCCTATACATGGAATATCGACGGGCATATGTTTAGTTTATTTTATTTTCACAGAATTTTTTATATAAAATATGAAATATTGTCGAAAATGAAATTAACCGATATTTTGAACCCACTTAATCGAAAAAGGCTATTTTTTATTTCTTTCAATTTTTTATTATTATTGCTGCCGATAATATGAACTTTCAATTGGTTTGATGGGATTTCCCCTTTTTTGTTGTATGTTCTCTAGAAATGATCGAAATCGCTCCCGCTTTCTCATAACGGCCAAACACAGTTTCCGCAGGTCGGCTTCGCTGCAAAGACTAAACTGCTTATGTGTGTTCAAATGCAGCGGGTAAATTCATTTTGATGGAGAACACTCGTGCTTGGCTGCATATTGTATTTTCTAAATTTTTAATAATGGCAACTGACATTCTTTAGTCTGATAGTTAGCGGTGCAGCGGATGTTCCATTATCCGATGTCTAAAGCCAGGGCACAAAGGGCGGAGAAAGCGGAACGAGCCCTTCATGTAGCCAGACCGGGGTCATATATCTGTTTGTGCTATACACAGCTTGTAAGGCACGTACAGCACGCCCGGCCCTTCGCGCTATAGACCCATCTCCGTTACACCCAGGAAGCATCCGGCACGGGCGCCAATCCATGATGTGTCTTGTCGCGTGCGATCAAATAACCATGTAATTGCCTGCTCTTTATTGTCAGCGTGTATATCAAAAATATGTAATATCACATGCCCCTCTTTTACAAGGAAAAGCAGTTTGCAGAACAAAAGTGAGGAAAACGGACAGAGTTTACATGAACCGAAGACAATGTTTTACAGAACACAAACACCAGCTGGCGATAAATAGACACTTTTATTAATTAACGCTAGTATATTTAGGATGCACGTGAAAAACAATATTTTGTTGTGCTTTAAATAGTCCACTTCACGAGCAACGCAATATTGGAACTTTTTGACAACGGCATCGGCTTGCCTCTGCTTAGACGATCGAGCGCGGGAGGCGAGCTGAACTTTGTACCGCAGCGGTCGGATGCAGCCGAGAAGTTCAACAGCGTGGTAAGTCGAGACGGACAGAACGAAAACTGGAGCCAAAGCGAGCGAGCAGTGAACCCGAGACGGTGGCCCTTCTGTTTGAACGAGTGTGTGCAGTTAAAAATAAAAGTGTTTGGTTTTGTTCAAGACTGATCGATATCTCTGATGCCAAGAAGCAACGATTCCCACATGCACTGAAGGCAGCGAAAGCAGTCACTTAATGTCTCTGTAGACTTTTAGTTTCTCCACTTTGTCGCACCAAGCTTAATGCAAAGATTGTACAGCCTTCTGGAATATAAAAAAGCGATTTGACGATTTTATTTTAATTGGCTACGGTAGATTTGCTTTGGCTAGGCACACATTGCTTTGGTTTGGGAATAAATAAAGGTAATGGAACATCCGCTGTACCGCTAACGATCGGACTAAGGAATTTCAGTTGCCATCATTAAACATTAAGAAATAAACAATATGTAGCCAAGCACGAGCGTACTCAATCAAAATGAATTTACCCGCTGCATTTGAACACACAAATAAGCAGTATAGTCTTTGCAGCGAAGCCGACCTGCGGAAAATGCGTTTGGCCGTTCTGAGAAAGCGGGAGCGATTTCGATCACTTCTAGAGAAGATACTACAAGAAAGGGGAAAATCCCATCGAGCCAATTGAAAGTCAGATGATCGGCAGCAATAATAAAAAAAAATTGAAAGAAATAAAAATGGCCTTTTTCAATAAAGTGGGTTCAAAATATCGGTTAATTTCATTTTCGACGATTTTTCACATTTTATATAAAAAAAGTTGTGAAAATAAAATAAACTAAACTTATGCCCGTCGATATTCCATGTATAGGGCTACACCCGCATAGTATTTGGTAAGCGACAAATAAAATAACTCATGAGTTACAAGGCTCTGAAGTTGTCACCGCATTGTCACGTGGGAGTGATTTTGATCACTTCTAGAGAAGATACAACAAAAAAAGGGGGAAATCGCATTAAGCCAATTGAAAGTTAATATGATCGGCAGCAATAATAAAAAAATTGAACGAAATAAAAAATGGCCTTTTTTAATAAAGTGGGTTCAAAATATCGGTAAATTTCATTTTCGACGATATTTCAAATTTTATATAAAAATTTCAGTGAAAATAAAATAAACTAAACTTATGCCCGTCGATAGCCCATGAATAGGGCTACACCCGCATAGTATTTTGTAAGCGGCAAGTATAATGACTTATGAGTTACAAGGCTCTGAAGATGTCACCGGATTGTCAAAGAGACGATGTTTGGCATTTTTTATCTCAATAAAAAAAAATACAAAATTATTTTCCTTTCAACTAAAAAATAGTCGAAGTAACATACAAGAGCACAAAAAATCACTGTGAGTTTTGTATGCTTCCCGTATTTATACCAGCGTACAGAACTGGGTAGAAAAATCACGGAGTAAAAAACCGATTTTCACCCTGCTCCACTCAATAATTTTTCGTGAAGCGAAATATTTTTTTAAAAAATTTTGAAAAGCGGTTTTGTTCTTCCCAGAAATGGGGCAATTACATATATTTTTTCAAAAAAAATCGAAGGACCCACCCCGACAAGCGTGTTCGATTTCAAATGAAACCACCCATATATATATATATATATATATATATATATATATATATATATATATATATATATATATATATATATATATATATATATATATATATGGGTGATTTCGTTACAAATCGTGCAGGCAAAAAGAATCGAATTTTTAATTTCGCTGAAAAAAAAAATATGTTATGGCGTCGTCTCTAAAAACGCAGTAGCCACAAACGGCAAGTTCGTCGCATTTTTGTTCTCGACTTAACGAATTTTAAAAGAGGCCGCGGCGGAAAGCGGTGTTTTTCACATCCGTCGTGGGTCGGATGTTTCGCTCGATCTCCCGCCGTGGATTTTGAGTCCATATTATATTAACTTTTTTCAAGCACTCTTAAAGGGGCACTGACACCCCAAAGGTCGTATTTTTTTATTGTCTAAAACGATGCAAGTTGTAGTCATAAACACGCAAAAAAAACGCATCGCGAAAAAAAAAATTTTCGCGCGCGCGCGCGCTTTTATATTTTTGGCGTTTGATTCTTCCGCTTCTCGCCTCCTCCCTTGTTTTGATCGGTGACGTCAAAAATCAGAAAATTTAGAAGCTTTGTAGGCGACATTTCTATAACGTTTAATAACGGTAATCGTAAAACATGTTTTTTAACGCAATTGCGAACGCACTACGGCCCCTCTTTTTGAAATTTCAAAAATCAGAGTTCGTGTGATGTCGCTTCCTGGATTTGTATCCTCCTTCAGGAAAACTTGGCGGCGCTCGAGCAGCTCGGCGAGTCGGGGAAGAAACCGGTTTTTTCCCGCGCCGGCTACCTCCTCCTCGCTTCGGGTCGCTGTGGCAACGGCCCCTTGCTTCATAGCGTGGAGCGGAGGTCCGAAAGAAAGTCGCGTCGCAGGAGTCCGCAAAATTTGACTCACTGCAACTGGCGCGGATCGCGCGGGAACTTCAAATTCGGCATTTGGAAATTGTTTTTTTTAATTCACAAATACTAAATTCCCAAGTTTCGAATTTTGAGGGTAATGTCCCGGCATCGTTTTCAATCGTTTCGGATAATAAAAAAAATATGATTTTGATGTGTCAGTGCCTTTTTAAAGTACAGTTAAAACGCTCTAATGTCATAAAACAATTTTAGGCGCTTTGCTTCTTTTTGTAAAAATGTCAAACACGCCCCCTCGGTTAATTGTTCATTTTAGCCTGCCCAATTTGAGATGAAACCACCCATAAATATACATGTGTGTGTGCGTGTGTGCGTGTGTGCGTGTGTGCGTGTGCGTGTGCGTGTGCTTGTGCGTGCGTGCGTGCGTGCGTGCGTGTGTGCGTGTGCGTGTGCGTGTGTGTGTGTGTGGGGGGGGGGGATAATTGGGGTCTTATGAACTGCTCCCTTCCTCCTCCCTCCCTTTCCTCCCTACGCCCTGACTCACTGCCGGCGGCGCACCGCTATTGATCACGCGCGCTGAACCATCAGATCAACAGCTGCTGACATTCTCCCGTGCTCTTGCTACAGTGCGGACAACATCAAAGCGATAGAGCGAGGTTCATGTAGAGTTTCCGTGTAAGGTAATTGCTTTAGAACGATATATGAGAAGTTTTTCTTTTTTCTCGAAATGAGCCAAATCCTTGTGCAAAAAAACTGAGATAAACAAGAATGTGTGCTTATCGGACTAGCCTTGAGACCTGTACCGCGACCACCTTTACATTGGTCGTTCTCGCGTAATACGACCGATTTCATAATCATAACTTTTGGGAACAATGGACCCTCAGATATACTCCACATTTCAGCCAAAATTGGATTAGTTTCGGTTTCTAAATTCGACTCATTCAAACGAAACTGAACAAAATAATATAAACAGTATCGTTACCTCTCCATACGCTTTCCATCGGTCCATCTGGGCAATTCTCCTCCACATCTCGTAGCCCGTCCAACGTGCCACAAACAGAAGCAGGCACTCTCCTCCGGAAGTCATCAAGTCGGACATGTTTCTGAAAGCGGTCACGTAGTCCTCTGACCAATGTAAAGTGTAGAACGAGTAGACGCGGTTGAACTGGCCGTACTTCCTGACAACTCCAGACACGTCTTTCATGATGTCATGCACCTGGTACTCGATCTGCGGATGGGCAAAGTTCTCTCTCGCGTAGCGCACCATGCTTTCGCCAATGTCCGTTGCCACGATCCTCTTGCAGGGCTGGCAGCGTGGCAGGAGTTCTTGGCGAGTGAAGTCGCCGGTACCACAACCTATGTCCATGAACTGCTGGTCCGCGCTGGGTCTACTTTGAAATTGATTCCCAGACGTTCGAGCGTCCTGATGTTCGTCGTTCGCTGAAGGTCGTTGGTCTTGACATAGACCTCCGGGAGGAATGTCACGGCTGGTCGAGGTTCTTCGCGTGCTTCTGCGATCGAAGGATCCGCCATGTTTTGGGAGGAACCCGAAGCAACCGGATCTCGTAATTTTCTTCCAGTGAAAATTCTGAAATTCATAAATATAAATAATGACTCAATAATTTCTTCAGCATTCTGTTTCACGCTAAGATAGACAGTATCGAACTCTTTGCGATCCGATTGGGCCAATCAAACAGCGCACAAAGAGGTTAGTCAAGGCGCTCGTCACCTTTGTGCGATAGCAGACCTGTACTGTACTTGCAGCAAGTAGTCAAATTGCTAGTTATAGATTTTTTTTTCGAAAAAGTCTTTAATCCTTTAGACACATTCATTAGGAAGAGTCACAAGAGTAATTTGATTTAAAACTTGGGATTGGGCTAATTGATTCTATTCAAATTGGTCTAGATGGTTAAAAACGCGGACGAGGAAGAAACACATAGCGCCAGACCGTGTAGTATCTGTCTCTTCCTCTTCTATGTGTGTCTTTTTGTGGTTTTGAGTCATCTAGGTCGTAATTTGATTACTTTTGGAAGTACTAACATCATTCTTGTATCCATTATTATTTCTTCTCTCCCCACCCTTTTAATGCGCAATTTGTTTCTGCAAGTTTGTAACTAACGTGTCGTCGAACCACGTCTCCAAGAGGAAGTTTTTTTACTAACAGTGGTGAATTAGGAATGTAACTACCTTATTGAAAATAACACTTCAGCCCTGATGCTTTATAGGGCCCCCTCAACGCTTCAAACACTTTCATCCCCTCAAACTCCTTCAGCCCTTTAAACCACTTAGCCCTTCAAAGCCCTTCAGCCCTTTAGACGTTTTAGTCCTTCAAACCCTGAGCCTTTTGAGACCCCCTCAGCTCTTCAACCATTCAGACGCCCAAATGACTGTGAACCATACACCAAAAATTCAGTTTAAAACGTTATTGGAAAAATTGTTCAGACACCGTGTTTCACATGCACGTTGTAACTCAAAACACGATAAGAAACAACGTTTACTCAACCCCCGGACGCAAGCAGCTGTAGACAAAAGTGACCACACCAATTAGAGAACAACCGTGTTGATTGTCGCAAAAAAAATATCTTTAAAGGTACCGCTGTGTAAAATCCTGAGATGTACGTATTTCAAATAATAAACACCGAGCAGGTGCCCATCACGCACACATACATGTTGTCAGTAGCACGTTTAGCGAAAACCACGAACGTGCAACTAACATCCGCCACCATTGAGAAATCCTGAGCAGAGTCACGGTGACATCCCTGATATCGTCGCTGCGGCATCTCCGGCGTCTTCTTTGCTCCCTGGATGCTTCTGAAGCCGGACGAACGAAGAGGCGTGAAAACAGGCCGCTGAGGGATTTTTATGATCAGCACGCCCAGCTGCTTTAGAAAATAGATCCCATGCACGGGACGGGAAGCCTATACTGAGCGTCCGTTCATTGTTGCGCATTTAGTTCGCGCTCGTTGACGGAGAAAAAACAGGAGATCAGTTTTTGACGAAGCATTTATATCGACTAAAAACAGGTTATCTTCAAACAAACAGCAAAAGGCCCCCTCTCATTTCCCCCATGCACCTTTTCTCTCTTGTGAGCGAGTACTTGGCGTCCTTGGGCATCCCTAGTCCAGCAGGTGAACACATTCACAGAACACACATACACAAAAAAGGGGCCGCGTTAACCAAAGCCAAATATAATATGGACTGGAAAACGTCTCATTTTCCGACATCTGTTGCGGTCCTCCGATACAAAATAAACAAGTGACTTCTCCGACGCGCATATATATTGAAGGTCACGTGATCTCTCCAATAGAACCATTAAAACGATTTCGATGGGTGCTGTGGTTCACGGAAAGAATTGGGACAGACCCCACAGCCCTTAAAAAATACTTTGACGGGTCTCTTACACCCTTTATAAATTCTTGAAGGGTACGTCAGGCCATGTAGAAAACTTCGACGAATATCTCAAATTCCTGAAACATTTCGGTAGAGTACGTCAAAATATTTCAGAAAACCTGGTGGACCTCAGAGACTGTTTTTCAGAAGGGGCAGCTTCTAATTTGGTGTCCTTAATCCACAAATGGACAGTATGAAAAACCAGTCTTCAGCCGCAAGAAAATATATAGTTCTCAATACCTGAAATAATTGGAAAAATAACGGGAACTTTTTCAAGAAGCGGTCAACTAATTTTTCTTCTCAAATAATCGAGTAATCTAATTGAAATCTTTTAAGAAATGGTAATTGTACTCTATTTTTTCGGAAAATCAGTACAAGACTACACTTAAACTCAATGACATCCAACGAAGCGCAATTAGAATTACTCTTTTAGGAAAATACTAATTGTGATTGATTGCTTCTTCAACTAACGCGTAAAAGACTCCAGCTTACTCACTGACAGCTAAACACACGCGGATGTGGCTTTTTATATTCACGCTTCCCGTTTCGCGATTGTTTCTTTGGGTTTCTTGTCGCCAAATAGCTCAATATCATTGGCTGCAGAGGAATTCCAAGATGTTCGGTACAAGTCACGTGCTGAGTTTATTTGTTAAACTGCTAGACACTATTATTTTTGTTCACTACAGCGTTAAGGTCCAGTTGGAACCCACACTGAAGTGACCTTTGCTAGAATCTCTATCTATACTTCGCCTAAACTTATGTCCCGATGCTGCTGACGCTACGAGCGGGAACCATCAAGCAGCGCAAGAAACACCAAAACATGCTGTTCGTCGGATTTCTGAGCGTGCTCTGTCATCGCTGAACCAGTCAAGTACATAAAAAAGTGACTTGCGCTTTTGACGTGGTTTGATCTCATCAGCTTGTAGCATCAGTTGCATCCGGACTTAAGGTGAAAAAAGGTTTAATTATAGGACAAATTGAGCCGTTTCGGAGTAAAACTAAATTTATATAGTTGCGCACATCACTATCTTAGTATCAATGCTTAGCCTTACCTGTATGACAGAAAGGCGTAAGTACGAAGTGCAGTTGTGAAGGGGCCTAAAAGGACAATATTTTCCGCCTGTCCGTGGCGTGCAGAGAGTTCATGGAATCTGAGTCGTTCTTCGGACTCCGGCGAATTCTCGATACTCCGGGCCAAGACACGAGTCGCGATAATTCGGGGACGGAGGTCAAAAGCCACTCAAACTGTTTCAGCTAGCGCGCCTAGACTTCAGACGTTTCCAACTGCTTGCTCGTGGTCACGTTTTACCTCGTACACTCTCCTATGTCCCTCTCCCAAACAGCCGAAGCGGCCGCGAGTGGCGTTTGCCTCCGTCAACACGACGACGACGGCTGTGGGAACAAGGACAAAGCTCACTACCGGCAACGTCTCCCTGGAACTCATCACCATGAAAATTTATGAAGCCTTTTTTCAGCAATTACGCTCTGGGCGTGATGGACACGAATGCTGCCGCGAAGCTTATTGAGCGGAATCCCCTATGCCGCAATGTGTTGAAGTTGTGGTACCATCTGGCACCTACATCTTGACAGCGAAAATGCCCAAATAAATTTCTGCCATGCACGTAAATATTCATTTCTAGGTTCTCTTTTCATGTGGAATGTGCGCCAGAAGCGCCTTTTGAAAACCGCACGTGAATGGCAGTTCCTAAAACGCAATTTGCATAGTAGCAGCCACACTCCGAAACCCGCGTTCATAGATGATTCTCCGGTGTCTGCATTGACTCGTAGTTAGATGTACCGTAAACTACGTTATTCTCGTGTGTTCAATATGTGACAGACAGCCAGATGGCGCCCCTGCGCACCTGGTATATAAAAGGCATGTCACACGAGATTAAGACAGATTATCACTCAGCAAGATTGCGTGCACTCGTCAATGCCCCGCTGTCCCGGGAACTCGCTCGTCATTACAGTGGCGACGAGGAATTGGAAGTGTTGAACTGCTGCCGTCGGACCGTGCACCTGCTGGTATGCCGGTGGTCGGCAAACTAGAGCCGTTTGACGCGGAAATGAACTGGAGCGACTACCGGGAGTGGGTTGTACAGTGAGTACATTATCGCTAACGATGTCAAGGATGAGAAACGGCGAGCCGTTTTACTTTCGTTTTTTTTTTTTTTTTAACGGCCACATATTCGTTGTTTTGAAATCTGCTGGCTCCTGTCAAACCGTCGGAGGCCAACCTAGAAACCATTTTCGAGGTACTAGGCGAGCATTTCTAACCGAAGCCGTCGGAAGTCGTTGCAAGCTTCAAGTTCAATGAACGGATGCGTCATGACGGTGAAACAGCGGCGGATTTCTTTGCTTGTCTGAACAAGCTCGCGGACGATTGCGGATTCAGCGCGTTCCGAAATAGAATGCTGCGAGACCTTATCGTCGGTGGTATTAACGACGAGGTGATACAAAGGCGACTCCTAGAGTTTCCAAATTTGACCCTCGACCGCGCAAAAAAGACGGTCGTTGCAATGCAAGCAGCGAGGAAAGACTTGCTGATGCTATCGACGTCTATACAGCCGAACCTCGCGTCAGCTAACGCCGTGTCACCCGATGCATATGTAAAGCCGAAGCGGAAGACTGGCACCATTTCGTGTTTTCGTTGCGGAGGCGAGCATTACGCCACACAGTGCCGTCATGCAAGTACCAATTGTCACAAGTGTCGGGGCAGGGGCATCTTGCACGAGTGTGCAAGGGGAAGACAGGGGATGCGACCGCCGTTGGCCCGACGATTGTACACTACAATGCCGAAATCGGTCCACACCTTGGACGAAGCGCCAGCTTCGTCCAAGCTTCGAAGTGCAAGCTTCGAAGCGCGCGAGTCGCAAGATGTTTTATTGCCAGAAGTCTGCAAGATGTGGGAAATGACATCTTCTGCAGTTGACGGCCAACCTTTCCGAGTGGAAGTTACGGTGAACGGGACTCCATTGCTGATGGAACTTGACAGGGGAGCTAGCGTGTCTGTTTTGTCTGAGGAACCATTTCGACGCGAATTTTCATCAAAGCACCTGGACCCGTTGCGCGTCATGCTTAAAAGCTATTCAGGTGAACTTTCCTCAGTTCAGGGAAGCCTCACTGCAACGGCGAGACCTGAAAACCGCGAGGTGTCAGGACATCCTGTATGTCGTCCCTGGCACCTGCCTATCTCTGCTAGGACGTGGCTGGATGAAAGGCCTCGGTATCGAGCTTTCCAAGGCAAAATATATGAACCTGGTGACTTCTGTTGCGAACCTCGTTGCTGAATACTGCAGCATCTTTGATGAAAGCCTAGGAACTTTCAAGGTGGTTGCCGAAAGATACATCTTCAGGAAAACGCCAAACCAAGGTTTTTCAAGCCTCGTGCAGTTCCATTTGCGATGCTTGACGAAGTCAACGAGGAGTTGCAACGCATGGAACGGGAGGCAGTCTTACGTCCAGTGAAGACTTCGAAATGGGCTGCCCCTACTGTACCGGTCCTAAAACAAAGTGGGCAGATACACATCTGTGGAGACTTCAAAGTCACTGTGAATCTTGTGACTGTACCTGAAAAGTACCCCATCCGGCGAGTGGAGGACCTGTTTGCTAAGCTGAGTGTAGTCGAGAAATTCAGCAAGTTGGATTTAAAAGATGCGTACACATCGCGACACTATTAGCGCAAACACGACATAGGCGCATTTTTGCATTTTACTTCTAAATAGTATTAGCGAGCACGAAATTGTATCACTTACATTCCAGAACTAAATGAGCTCTTTCCGTAGCAATAATAACTTGGATGACATCCCTTGGTTTCAAAGAGAAAACTGGAAAAACAGGTGATCGGTTGTTCGCGCTAACAGTGTCGCGCTCTGTACCTACAAGTTCAGCTTGATGAGAAGTCGTCCAAACTCGATACCATCAACAATCCACGAGGCCTGTACCAGTACACTCGCCTGCCATTCGGTGTGACCACTGCACCATCGATCTTCCAACGTGAGATGGAGAACCTATTGCAAGGACTTAAGCAAGTCGTTGTATATTTCGACGTCATTCTCGTGATAGGGAAAAACGATCAAGACCACCTGGAGAACCTGAGCCAGGTGCTGAGTCGGCTGCATCAAGTTGGGCTGAAGCTGAAGCTGTGCAAGTGCGACTTCTTGGTTCCCCAAATTAAATATTTGGTTCCCCAAATTAAATATTTGGTTCATGTCGTTAGCTCTGCGGGATTCCAACCAAGCCCAGTAAAGACTGAGACAGTACTGAAAGCTCCAAGGCCTACGGATGTAAAAACGCTGCAAAGCTACCTGGGACTGGTTGATTTTTATCGTCGTTTCCTGTCGAACGTGTCCACCCTACATTCGTTAAACCATCTTCTGGCGGCAAATACACCTTGGAATTGGGGTGTGGACCAGAAGCAGGCTTTTCATCAGAGTAAGGAGTTACTGCTGTCTGCCGCGGTATTGGCGTACTATGACCCGAAGAAAGCAGTGGTGCTGATCTGCAATTCGTCGCGAAAGGGATAGGGGCTGTCCTTGCTTACCGAGAAGATTCAGGTGCTGAGAGACCAATTGCGTTTGCATCTAGAGATCTTCTGCCGGCTGAGCGCAACTGCAGTCTGCTTGACGAGGAAGCCCTGGCTCTGATTTTTGGTGTGACTAAGTTCCGGCAATACCGGTGGGGCCGTGACTTCGAAGCGGTCACAGACCACAAGCCCTTGCTGGGGCTGCTTGCTGCGGACAAGCCTGTACCTGAGACCTGTTCGCCACGTGTGCTGCGTTGGGCACTGATGCTGTCGGCGTATAGCTACAAACTGAAGTGCAGACCTGGTTGAAACATAGCAAATGCGGATGCCTTGAGTAGGTTGCCGCTGCCTGTTCCTGCATGTTCCAACCAGCGGCCAGCCGAGGTATTTATGCTGGAAGGGGCCTATCCTCGGTTACTACTTGCGTCTATCATGGCCGGCGCCACTTCAAAGGACTTGACTTTGGCGAAGTTTCGAGATTCTTAGTGGTCTGGAGCTGAGCTGCATGAACCAGAGTTAAAACCGTGCGCTGCTCGAACAACTCAGCTGTGCGCACAAGAAAACTCTATCCTGTTGGGGTCAAGGGTCGCCATCCCAGGATCCTTACAACCAGACGTTCTACGACTCCTGCATGAAGGTCATCCAGGGATCGCTAAAATGAAGGCCGTGGCTAGAAGCCATGTATGGTGGACATCATTAGATGGAGACAATGCGGCTACAGTGCGGGGATGCCATGTGTGTCAAGAAAACCAGCGACTCGCACGACCAGCCCCGATAATGCCGTGGCCAATCCCAGGAAAGGCAGGGTCTCGTCTTCATATCGATATTGCTGGACCAATGAAGAACCGATATCTACTCATCATGGTCGACGCCTACTCAAAGTGCATCGAGGTCGTTCCTGTGTCCACGCCGTCGGCAGAAGTCACAATCTCTTGCCTGTGGGTGATATTTGCCTGTCACAGACAACCATATCTCGTCGTATCAGATAACGGGCCCGCATTTGTAAGCGGGAGCTTTGAGAACTTCCTTCGACATAATGGAATAAGGCAAATTTTAACGCCACCATATCACCCAGCGTCAAATGGAGCCGCTGAGCCAGCGCTTCAAACAAAAACGTTGAAGCTGAAGAAGGCAGCTGATGGACGTTTCCAGTGTCAGCTGGCCCGAATCCTGCTCAACCACAGAACTACACCTCATGAAACCACAGGGTGCACTCCGGTGGAGTTACTGATGGGTCGCAAGTTAAACACCGCTTTGACTCTACTTCACCCGGACCTGAGATCATGCACATTGACAAAACAGCTCATCCAGAAGATGGCGCACGACAAGGGTGCTCGACTGATACCAACTGTCGAGCCGGGTGATGCCGTTTACGCGAGAAATTTTCGACAAGGCCCACCATGTGTACCGGCAACTGTGACCGATACTTCATGTGACCACATCACAGATGTCGCACTCCCAGATGGTCGGTGTTGGAGAAGTCATGAAGGACATCTGGGTCCTGACCTAGCCCAAGCTAGGGCATCATCGGAGCCGCGACCAGAGCGGTGTATCAGGCCGCTCCTCCTAATGAAACTGTGCCCGCTCTCTCTGAGGCTGTGCCACTAGATGCTTCTGCCTCAGCGCTGCCTCAAACCGTAACAGCTGGAAATCAGCATGAGGATACTCAGCCTGTTCATGGCATTCCGCTACCGAAGATTACTGGCACTTCACTTCCGAGGAGAAGTAATCGAGCACGGAAGCCTCCTGTGCGCTTCTCACAGTGAAGATCGGTGGGACCTCGGCTTATTTTTGTTAGGGGGAGGGGGGGGGCGGGTAGTGTGATAGACAGCCAGACGGCGCCCCCTGCGCACCGGGTATATAAAGACGCATGTCGCACGAGATTAAAACAGATTAACACTGGGCAAGCTTCCGTGCACTAGTCAATGCCCCGCTGTCCCGGGAACTCGCTGATCATTAAACAATATTTTGCGAAGGATGGGTTCTTGAAATATTCTGCGGGCACGACATTTCGCTCTTGAGAAATGTATAAGCTTTAAATAAGATCTAGAAAATTACACCCTCGCAAACAATATATCGTTTACAGTATCATCAAGAGGAGACTACCTACTCCTGCTGCATTATCTAGTCAGCACGGAACGAAATCTTGTGCATGATATATTTTTAAAAAAGCACGCACCACGCTCGGGTATAACACGAAAAGCCGCAAGGAGCAACTAGAAACGGCGCGCGGAGAGCTCAGAGCAGTGTGAGAGCCCGGGGACACCGCGTGGCGATTTGGCTACTGCTCAAAGGCAAGCCGGCCGCGACAGGCACCTTTCTAGAGGAGGCGTTGCCTTGCATCAGCCGATCAGCCTATCCGCCCACTCTCCTCCTCCCCACGAGGCAATTCAAGCATGCGCATTCACACGCTCTCTGGTATCGGCAAATCTGAAACATTCTCTTCGTTTCTGTTGTCGAACTATGATGCGTTCTGAAGACCCTGGTTCTGACTCAACTGGAAGCGTGTTCCGCGGGCTCGGGTTATAGTATTTTTACATATCTTGGTAAAGCTTTCCGTACACGGGGGTGCATCACAGAACGGCAACGATGATACAGACCCTTGGCACATCTAAAAATGTTTAAATGGTGAAAGCCAGAGTTACACTTCTAACTCTGCCTGGAAGAAGCAACAGTCTGCTGACATTATCTAAAGCGTGTTTCTTCATTGAATCAAGGTCTTGTCCAAACATGTACGTAACGCATTACTAGTAACGACTTACTTCTATATAGTTACTTTTTTTGGTAACGAGTAGCGTATTTAGTTAATTTAATGGAAAACGAACGAGAAACGCACCTAGTCACCTTTAAATGCAAGCAACGAGTAACGGTATTTCGTTACTTTTGAGGAGTAACATGTAAACCACCGTTTAACCAGTCTCGTTTTATTTCTAACTTTAGTACGCGTCTATTGTGAAAAAGACAGATGGGCAAACCGAAAAACAAGCAAACACTATCACGGTATAGCAATCGTTTATAGCTGAGCATATCGGTCGAACTCTACAGCTGAGCATCTCCTTCACCCAGCGAACACAATAAGGGTCGTTAGTTGAACCTTCTGGAATCGTGCACAGACCGAATGTACACCCGGAGGTTGCAAACACGGGAAGGCTAAGAACCACTTGTCAACTTCTAATATTAGAAGCATAGAGAACAAAAAAGAGAGGGGACTGTGAGTATGCGTCTGCTTTGACAAAGGCAGATGGGCTACCCAAAAACAACCGAACGCTATGACAGTATAGCAATCGTTTATCGCTGAACACGTCAGTCGAACTCTACAGCTGTTCATGTCCTTCACCCAGGGAACACACTAAGGTTCGTTTTGTTGAACCTCCTGGAATCGTGTACAGACTGAATATAAACCCGGAGGTTGCCAAGGCGGGAAGGCTCAGAACCCATTGTCGAACTTCGACTTTTAGAAGCATAGAAAACAAAAGAGAGAGTGAAGTATGAGTATGCGTCTACTGTGACAAAGAGCAGCTGGGCAAACCTTAAAACCAACCAAACACTATGACAGTATAGCAATGTTTATCGCTGAACACGTCAGTCGAACTCTACAGCTGGGCATGTCCTTCACCCAGCGAACACAATAAGCGTTCGTTGGTTGAACCTTCTGGAATCGTGTACAGACCGAATGTAAACCCGGAGGTTGCCAACGCGGGAAGGCTCAGAACCCCTTGTCAACTTCGAATTTTAGAAGCATAGAAAACAAAAGAGAGACGGGAGTGTGAGTATGCGTCTACTGTGACAAAGGCAGCTGGGCAACCTGAAAAACAACCAAACACTATGACAGTATAGCAATCGTTTATCGCTGAACACGTCAGTCGAACTCCACAGCTGGGCATGTCCTTCACCCAGCGAACACAATAAGGTTCGTTGGTTGAACCTTCTGGAATCGTGTACAGACCGAATGTAAACCCGGAGGTTGCCAACGCGGGAACGCTCAGAACCTCTTGTCAACTTCGAATTTTAGAAGCATAGAAAACAAAAGAGAGAGGGAGTATGAGTATGCGTCTACTGTGACAAAGACAGCTGGGCAACCCTAAAACCAACCAAACACTATGACAGTATACCAATGTTTATCGCTGAACACGTCAGTCGAACTCCACAGCTGGGCATGTCCTTCACCCAGCGAACACAATAAAGGTTCGTTGGTTGAACCTTCTGGAATCGTGTACAGACCGAATGTAAACCTGGAGGTCTGCCAACGCGGGAAGGCTCAGAACCCCTTGTCAACTTCGAATTTTAGAAGCATAGAAAACAAAAGAGAGAGGGAGTGTGAGTATGCGTCTACTGTGACAAAGAGCAGCTGGGCAACCTGAAAAACAACCAAACACTATGACAGTATAGCAACGTTTATCGCTGAACACGTCAGTCGAACTCCACAGCTGGGCATGTCTTTCACCCAGCGAACACAATAAGGTTCGTTGGTTGAACCTTCTGGAATCGTGTACAGACCGAATGTAAACCCGGAGGTTGCCAACGACGGGAACGCTCAGAACCCCTTGTCAACTTCGAATTTTAGAAGCATAGAAAAGAAAAGGAGAGGGGAGTATGAGTATGCGTCTACTGTGACAAAGACAGCTGGGCAACCCTAAAAACAACCAAACAATATGACAGTATAGCAATTCATTTACATTCACACTTTGGCGGCAGCGGTTGACTTTCGAACGCAAGCTGCCTGAATTCTTCGTACTTGTCGCCGCACTCCGGCCGGCACTGTCTTCACTATCTTCACCGTGATCTTCAAGCACCGCGGTTTTTTCGCCTGCGGAATTATCACTTGGACAATGTGGCCGTTTCCAGTCCAGGACAGTGGCAGCGACACCAACAACAACGCCCTGGTAGCAGCACGCAGCGCGAACCCGCGATTCATTCACACTTTGGCGGCAGCGGTTGACGTTCGAACCCAAGCTGCCTGAATTCTTCGCACTTGTCGCAGGTTGTTCTATTTTTGTGTACTATTTCTGCATTCCGCCGCTGCTTCCAAAGAGTTTGCTAGAAGTACTTATTTGTCGTATTTTAGTTTTGTTTTGACGTAAAGAGCATGAACCTTTCCAATGCATTGTCATGAAGAGCTAGACGGGGAGGAGCGTCCCTTGTCGTGCTGCGAATGCGAATCGTTTTTTTCATTTGGGTGTGTGCTCAAAAATCGCGGCATCTGTGTTCAAAAAAAAGAAAAAAAGAAAGAGTTCAAAACGAGCTGGAAATGATCAGATTGTACAGCAGCAAGGACAATGTCAGAGAGCAAGAGCGTAAAACAAAGACCAGGGCAGAACATGTCAATCTTGCTCGCTGAAATGAACCGAAAACTTGACAGGTTCCTGTCACTGAAAACAGCAGTGGAAAGCATTGAGCATTCAGTTCAGATGCTCTCTGACCAGTACGATGAAGTCTTGAATCGCCTAAATGCCCAAGGGAACGATATTAATGGCCTAAAAAAGCGAGTTGACCAAATTGAGTTGGCGTGGACGGAGCATGAAGTGCACGAGCTGCAATCACAGCTAAACGATCTCGAGTGACGCAGCCATAGGCAGAACCTCGAGATTCACGATGTGCGCGAGATGGAAAGGGAGAATCTTTTGAGCGTCGTAAACGATATGGCTGCGAAACTTGGTGTCGATGAGCTAAACTCAGAAGAAGTCTTGGCGGTGCACAGATTACCTGCTAAGCCAGGGAATACGAGAGGTATTATAGTGCGCTTCGCGAGGCGAGAAACCAGAGAGCTCTGGTTGAGCAAAAGCGGGTTTTGAACAGGGCTTCTGGCACTGGTCACATGTACATTGCCGAGAACATTACGAGGCAAGGAAGGAATCTGCTTTGGCAGGTAAAGGAGTGGGCAAGAGCGAAACATTATCAGTTCGTCTGGTACAGGAACGGAGAAGTATTTGTACGACAGGGGGAGGGAGCACAGGCCCACGTAATCTGATGCGAAGATGACTTCCTCGTACTGGGACGTTAGGTGACCTTATCGGGTGAATAGTTCTTATAGTATTTCGTTTTTACAATGAGTATTGCACCGATTGACTTTGCGAACTCTGCTGCTTCAAAGCAACCTCTTGGTTTATCGTTTTTCCACATAAACGCTCGGTCTGTGGAATCTAAAGTTGATGACCTCGGTATACTGATTGACTGTCTTGGTTTTCTTTTGATGTCATTATGCTCTCAGAAACTTTGTATAAAGTTGACTCGAATGTTTTTAGTCTGCCACAGTACAGGTATTACTCGCTTTGCCGTGAAGAGTAGAGAGGGGGTGGTTATCTTTGAGTATACAAAATGCTTTAGAGTGTGAACGGATATCTGAATTCACCCAAGTTTCTGAAGATTATGAGCTATGGTGTGTACGTTACAGGGAATCTTTTCGCCGTTGTGTATCGCCCACCATCCGGAAATGTATCCAAGTTTATTGATTTCTTTGATATACTTTGCAACTTTACGACATTGAACCGCTATGTCTCTTCCTTTGGTGGTGATTACAATATTAACATGCTTGCAAACACAACAGCGCGAAAGGCCTTCTTGCAGGCGACTGATATAAATGGTTTTGACTATATTGAAACGCAAGCAACGAGAATCACTGGCTTCACGTCAACTTTAATTGATTTTTTTGTCACTAATTTTGATGCCTCCTCTATAATAGCTTATGTTATTAGCGTTGATATCAGCGACCATCTACCAATATTTTTGTTGATTAACAAACCTCGTGCAGTAGAAAAATACCCGTTACAAAAACCTTTCGAAGTGCAAAATGTTACTGTTTAGAGATGCTTTAATGGCTGTAAATTGGGAAACAGTTAACTTAAAATTATATGCCAATTGTGCATATGAATCCTTTTAACGCACATCTAAAAAGCCATACAATGAGAGTTTTTCTTATAGAACCGTAAAACTGTGTGACAAATTGCGCAAGTCGTGGATGACGATCGAGTTATCGCACAAAGTGCGTAAAAAATCGGCATGTACCAGCTCTTTTTAAATACAAGAGACTCCGAAGACCTAAGAGCCTTCAAAAGGTATCGTAACCAACTAACTGGCTTGTTACGACGCGCGAAGTTTGCATACTACACAACCCTATTTACAAGAGATGATAATAAAAATTTGCGCATACTCTGGGAAAGGGTAAATAAAGTAGTGCGTCCTCACCACAAGCGTCAAGTATTAGATAATATAAACTGCAGAGACGACCATTTGTCCGGCTGTGCTTTGGCGAATGCATTTAACAATTATTTTGTTAGCCAATCATGTGATATAGCTACTCATCCAGATGGGCTTGACGCTGGCAGCTATATAAAACGTAATTTCGAAAACTCTTTTTTATGAGCCCTACTGATGAGGATGAAGTGTTTGCCGTTTTTAGAAACTTCAAAACTTCAGGAGTCAAGATGTAGACGATCTTAGCATCAAAGTGACTAAGCATGCTCTCGACATATTGGTACCGGTGTTAACGTATATATTTAATTTCTCATTTTCTTCAGGTGTTTTCCTAAAGCAATGCAGTGTGCTAAGGTTGTCGCTTTGTTTAAAAGTGTGGACAAGAATACGTTTAATAACTACAGACCTACTTCTCTTTTATCTATTCTTTTCTAAAGGTCTTGAGAAAATCATTCATAAAAGTCTTTATATTTACCAAGAAAAATGTTCAATAATTTCTCATAGTCAACAATGCATGGTTTCCGAAAACATCGCTCAACTGAATCAGCGCTCTTAGTACAAAAGCAACAAATAGTAGAATGTTTTGAAAATAAAGAACTCATCATGGGTGTGTGGCGACCACATATAAGCCACGGCAGCGGATGAAGAAGAAGACGCCAAGAGAGCTCGGGCACTTCCGCACGGGTCATCAGCAGGGCAGCCATGTCGTACTTCGACAGTCCATAGAACCAACGTGTAAATAATGTAAATAAATAGTTAGCATATAAAGCAACCCACGACGCGTTACAAGTGGTGACCCGGACGAGGAACATCGCAACCAGACGCACCGAGATGGCAACAGATGTACCTGCCCCTGTCGATCAACCGCAGGTAGCAGCCCTTGCGATCCGACTGCCACCATTCTGGCCGGCAGATCCACAATTATGGTTTGCTCAGGTGGAGTCGCAGTTTGTATTAAGGCGAATCACCGACCAGAACACAAAATTTCATCACGTGGTGAGCGCACTATCATCCACAGATGCAGCTGAGGTCCGCGATATCATCATCGCCCCTCCTCCAGTGACCCCTTACGACGTCCTTAAGGACGAGCTCGTGCGTCGTACAGGCCTCTCGGAGCAACGAAGACTTCAGCGGCTGCTTACTGCAGAGGAGTTAGGAGATAAAACACCGTCACAGCTTCTCCGCCGGATGAAACAGTTGCTCGCTAACGCCACAATCGACGACACATTATTCCGTCATCTATTCCTCCAACGTCTTCCAAATGATGTCCGCATGATGTTGGCATCAGCTGACAGCGCTACCGTAGAGGACTTGGCGAAGTTGGCCGATCGAATTATCGACGTTTCAAATCCTTCCGGTGTCAACCAAGTAACACAACCAGAGAAAATCCCTGCTGATTTTTGCACCAGCATTCAACGTCGCGTGGACGAGCTCACGGAGATGGTCTCTGCCCTTCGATCTTCGCGTTCACCTCTCCGACGGACAAGTCCCCACCCGACTCGTCGATTTAGTCAGTCTCATAGCCCTTCCACACAACAGTGCTGGTATCATCGCACCTTCGGCGCTGACGCACGCAAATGTACCTGCCAGAAGAAGGGAAACAATCCAGCCGGCTACTAGGGACGACGAGTGATGCTGGCCAGTTACACAGTCGTCAATGTCTCTTCTTCCTTACCGATAAAGACTCAAAAACACGTTTTCTGGTCGACACTGGTGCTGAAGTTTCGGTTGTACCACCATCCCTTCAAGAACGTGGTAACCGACAACCTTCGAAACTAAAGGCCGCAAACGGCACCACCATCCCTACCTATGGGCTGCGAACCATCACCATCAACCTCGGGTTGCGTCGCATCTTCCGTTGGGTATTCATCGTTGCAGACACGCAATACCCCATTCTCGGAGCAGACTTTCTGCAGAAATTCAACCTCCTAGTCGATGTGCGCGGCCGCCGTCTTTTTGATGGCACAACGCATCTGGCAGTATCTGGAGTACGAACGAAACTGCAGTCGATAGGACTTTCTCCTCTCCTCTCCGTTTCCGACTCTCCATTCGCCGAAGTTCTGCGAGAGTTTCCATCCCTGGTTCGTCCCTGCACCTTTACCACCCACGTGCAGCATAACATCCAGCACCATATTGAAACAACCGGCCCTCCAGTTCACGCTCAACCCCGGAGGCTCCCTCCCGACAAGTACTGTACTGCCAAACAGGCCTTTGACCACATGCTGGAGCTGGGCATCATACGTTCCTCCTCTAGCCCGTGGGCATCACCGCTCCACATGGTGCCAAAATCAACACCAGGTGACTGGCGTCCTTGCGGGGACTATAGAGCTCTTAATCAAGCCACCGTACCCGACCGTTACCCAGTACCCCACATACACGACGCAACAGCAATTCTCGACCAAGCGGTAATTTTTTCCACCATCGACCTTGTTCGTGCTTACCACCAAATTCCCATGGCTCCAGAGGACATTCCGAAGACAGCAATAACAACACCGTTCGGTCTCTTCGAATTTCTTCGAATGCCCTTTGGCCTGAGGAACGCTGCGCAGACATTTCAACGATTTCTCGACCAAGTCCTAAGAGGAATGCCTTTCGTATATGCCTACATAGACGACATTCTCGTCGCAAGTCGCACCGAGCAAGAACACCAAGACCACTTACGATGTCTCTTTCGAAAATTGGATGAGCACGGCTTAATGATCAACCCAGAAAAGTCCCACTTAGGTGTGTCCAGCGTTTCATTCCTAGGCCACCAAATCGATTGTCACGGCATTCGTCCACTCTCTTCAAAAGTAAAGGCTATTAAAGAGTACCCCCAGCCCCAAACAGCGCGTGACCTACGGGGTTTCCTCGGGCTTGTGAATTTCTATCGCCGCTTTGTCCCTGGATGCGCGAAGCTTCTTCAGCCTCTTCAAGAAATATTACCAACCGTAAAAACAGCACCGTTAAACTGGACAGATGCCGCAAATGAAGCGTTCGACAGCATCAAACAACACATTGCACGTGCCACCTTGCTACATCACCCAAAAACGGGAGCACCAATATGTCTTGTCACCGACGCCTCCGACATCGCCCTTGGAGCGGTACTCCAGCAGTTCCACAAGGGTGTATGGCAACCACTGTCTTTCTTCTCTCGCAAGTTAACCAATACGGAACGCCGATACAGCACATTCGGTCGTGAGCTCCTGGCTGTTTACTCCGCTATCCGTCATTTCCGTTATTTTCTGGAAGCTCGGCAATTTCACATCTTTACGGATCACAAGCCCTTGGCAGGCGCCATACAATCTCACAAGCCCGACAGTGGAACTCACTCTCCTCGGGAACTGCGACAAATGTCATTCATTTCTGAGTTCACCACAGACATTCGGCACATAAAGGGGACTGATAACATTGTTGCCGACACCTTGTCTCGAGCCGTTATCACCCAAATATCAGATAATCCAAACCTCACTCCTGCTACACTTTTGGCACACCAACAGAATGACGCAGAACTAACCAGGCTCAGAACTACACCAGGTGCATTAGTTCTTCGAGACATCACAATACCTGGACTCTCCCACCCTTTGGTCTGTGATATGTCAGCTGGTGCCCCTCGACCCTTCGTTCCAATCGCTTTACGACGACGAGTTTTTGACTCCTTCCATGCGCTGTCACATCCCGGTATCCGTGCATCACAGAAGCTAATAACCGCGCGTTACGTGTGGCCTAGCATCAACGTTGACGTTCGAAACTGGGCTCGCAGCTGCCTTCCTTGCCAACGTGCGAAGGTTCACCGGCACACGCACACTGCACCAGGTGTTTTTCCTATTCCGAGTACCCGTTTCGAGCATGTGCACCTAGACATAGTCGGCCCACTACCTGAATCACAAGGCAACAAATATATACTAACCGCCATTGACCGCTTCACCAGATGGCCAGAGGCCCTCCCCATTAGCAGCATTACAGCTCAAGCAGTCGCTCAAGGATTTATGCAAATCTGGATTTCACGGTTTGGCGTGCCGGCCACTCTCACCACAGATCGCGGTCGGCAGTTTGAGTCTGCACTTTTCAGTGAATTCACCTCTCTTCTTGGCACCAGTCGACTAAGAACGACGGCTTACCATCCACAAGCTAACGGTCTCGTTGAAAGATTTCATCGCCAGCTAAAAGCGTCAATCATGGCGCGTCAAGATAACCCTCATTGGACAGAATCGCTCCCACTAGTACTTCTGGGCCTGCGAACGGCATTCAAGGAAGAACTTTTATGCACTCCTGCGGAGCTCGTATACGGAATGTCCCTGCGTCTTCCACAAGATTTTTTCACCCCGATGGACCCAGCGGTTCCTCCGGACCCAACCAACTATGCTCATCGGCTCAAAGACATCATGTCGAAACTGCGACCAACATCCCCACGACGGCGATCGCCACGGCCAGTTTTTATTAGTAAGGATCTTACCAAGACAAGCCACGTTTTCGTAAGAGACGATACTGTTCGCCGAAGCCTTCAACCTCCTTATCACGGACCGTACCTAATCACGAAGAAGACTCCGAAATATTTCGAAGTGTTGATCAACGGCAAGCATCAAACCATATCGATTGACAGACTCAAGCCTGCCCACATGGAGTCCACCCAACTGTCCACAACTACCATGACTCACTTCCACAGCAACTCTCCGCGACGCAAGGTCCATTTCTTTCTTCCACAAACGTCCTACAGACTGAAGGGGGAGTAGTGTGGCGACCACATATAAGCCACGGCAGCGGATGAAGAAGAAGACGCCAAGAGAGCTCGGGCACTTCCGCACGGGTCATCAGCAGGGCAGCCATGTCGTACTTCGACAGTCCATAGAACCAACGTGTAAATAATGTAAATAAATAGTTAGCATATAAAGCAACCCACGACGCGTTACAAGTGTATATATTGACTTCTCCAAAGCGTTCGATTTAATTATTCACAAACTTTTGTTCATAAAGCTACAAAATTACGGTATACGTGGAACGGCTCTAGACCTATTTAAGTCATACCTACAGTACCGGACGCAGTTCGTTAATAATAATAACTATATTTCAACCATTCAAAAAATTAGAACTGGTATGCCTCAGGGTAGTGTGCTCGGACCACTTTTTTTTATAATCTTCATAAATGACATTGAAAATTGCGTACCGCATGCAAACCTTGTGTCTTATGCCGATGATATGACTATTTTTATCAAAGGCGGCTCAGCATATGAGATAGAAAGGAAAGCAATAGGAGTTCTTTTAAACATTGACTTTTGGACCAAAGTAAATGGACTAAAAACAAATTCTGAAAAGACTAAATGCGTGCTATTTCGACCTCGTAGTAGACAAATATCTTATTCGTTTCAAATAACCTTAGGCTCATCAACACTAGAGGTGGTAAAGTCGGTAAAAACACTGGGTGAACTTTTCACTGAATCGATATCATGGAATGAGCACGTTGAATATGTCCATACAAAAGCTAGTAAACCTATTGGTTTCCTTTGTAGAAACCGTTGTCTTTCCAACAAGTGTAAAATTGCTTTTATGTTACTCTTTGGTTTAAACTCATTACGTATAGTGTCATTTAGTTTGGGGCCAAACAACAAAACATAACTTAACAAGGCTACTACTAACCCAAAAGAGGGCTGTTTAGATTGTTTCAAATGTTTCTTTTTTGCATCCTTCTAAGGAACTCTTTTTCAAGCATCGTGTAATTCCTATTGAACAGCTGCACAAGTTTCGGTTGTTGGTGACTTATAATGTAGCCTTAAAACACAGCAATACTTTTTTTTTAGTTCTGTACTTTCATGTTTAATTAAGTTAGATCATAAATACGTTACCCGCCATGGCGAGACCTGGAATGTTTCAACACCCCGTACTAATTATGGTTTTACAAGATTGCAATCTTTACTAAATGAACTTGAAGCAAATGATGTTTTTATATTTGGAAAGTCAAATCGAAATTTACCGGACATCCTACTACAATCCCATTTTCTATATGATACCATGAAGTGTTATGCATATGTTCTGAAATTGTTTCTGAGTCGCATATGTCTTTTAGTTATCTTTCTACATACACAAGTATAATGATTGGAGTTGTGTGCTGGTGTATATTTGATTTTTTGGGTCTACTGTATTTTTATTTTGCGCTCTTTTTCCGCCGAGGTGTGTATAGGAACTAGGCCTCTTCAAGCTGCAGTAGCAGCTTTTTGCCCTCTTTTCCACCTTTTTTGTTTTGTAATGAAAAAAGGAAAATAAAAGATTAATATTATTATTATGTCTATCGCTGAAAACGTCAGTCAAACTCCACAGCTGGGTGTGTCCTTCACCCAGCGAGCACAAAAAGGTTCGTTGGTTGAGCCTTCTGAAATCGTGTACAGACCGAATGTAAACCTGGAGGTTGTCAACGCGGGAGCGCTCAGAACCCCTTGTCAAATTCGAATTTTAGAAGCATAGAAAACGAAAGAGACAGGGGAGTGTGAGTATGCGTCTACTGTGACAAAGACAGCTGGGCAACCCTAAAAATAACCAAACAAAATTACAGTATAGCAACGTTTATAGCTGAACACATCACAACTCCACAGCTGGGGATGTCCTTCACCCAGCGAGCACAATAAGGTTTGTAGGTTGAACCTTCTGGAATCATGTGCAGACCGAATGTAAACCCGGAGGTTGCCAACGCGGGAAGGCTCAGAAGCCCTCGTCAACTTCAAATTTTAGGAGCATAGAAAACAAAGAGAGGGAGAGTCCCAGATTCTACAGCTCTTCCTGATGCACACCACTGCCGTTCCTTCAAGCGCGTCAGTAGAACTACTCTTCAGCGTCGCCTGACATGTATTTTCTCAAAGAAGGGAGGAAACATAACTGATGAAAACTTGTAGAGGCAGCTACTGCTTGAATGCAGCGACTTATAAAAAATAAACCATGAAACAAAAGCAGTTCTGTCGTCCAAGTAACGAGATAAGTCAATCGCTTTATCTGAGGTAAAGTAACGCACTCCTTTTGAGAATCCGCAACGAGTAACGTATTTGGTTACTTTTTGAGCGAGTAGCAAGTCAAGATATTCAGTTACCTTTTCGGGGGTAACGCGTACACGTCTGGTTCTCTCCCATGGTCATACAGAAAACTGTCTTCAGAGATGTTCAATGCATACGCATATATGGCGCAAACATGTTCCAAACTTGCTTGAGGCATATCCGCAGATATTTGTGTCACCATGTCGACAGAGAAACTCTGTGTCTCTTGTATAATGTATGAGCAGTGCGACAGCGGCATGAGAACGGTTCCACCAAGAATGCAGCAATGGGCAATCATCTTGTGAGGCTTGTCAGGGTATGGCTTTGAAGATTGTGTATGCGTCAAGAGACAAGAACTCTAGTCGTAAACTAATTACTGCAGCTTCAAGAAGTGTCAAACGCTTCCATTGATTGGCGAAAGAGCAGTTGCAGAGAATACATCAGTGTTTACAGGTCATAAGAAAACAAAAGAAAATTATTGAAGCTTTCGTTATCTAGACAGCGTAAGGTTCCGGCCTGTTTTTGGAATATTGCGAAACTCATTTTCACTGTATAAGAAAGTTAGCCTGTTCGGCGCTGCTATATTTCGTCTCTCCTTAGCATAGACTATTTTTAGACACGCATGCTAAAAGCGCGAGCTACTTACTTTGGATGAAGCTTCGGCGGCAGCACGCGCTCTCGTGCAGCGAGTGATCCTGTCAAGACAGTCAAGGCTACCCGCTCGCGCTAGTACTGCGTCCGTAGTTGGTCCGTGTTAAAGTGAGACGAAGTATAGACCGGCCTCTTAGAACTTGCATCACAGTTAAGTTAATGTGCAAAACCACGACAGCACGGTGGTCGCTCATACCAAAGTGAGCAGGGGAAGGGCTCGAGCCTCGAATTCCTAGGTTCTGCTGCACGCGCTTTTGCTCCACGTGCTTCAACTGTGGGGTAGTCTGATACTTCGAATAAAAATGCACTCTCCATTTTTAACACTAAATTGTCCTAAAACATCGCAGTGTGCGACTGTTATTTAGAGCAATGCGCTTTCGCAGGATCACTTGACGTCAATAAGAGTGTAATACATGGAAGCATGACTTAAAGTCGGGACTGAAATGAACGTGCTAATATTCATCGAAACATAAACTTAGCATAATAAACAGCGCTAAAAAGAATGCTGGGTTAGTCATCTACGGACTGCCCGTGATTATATTGACCCTCATTATCTTTAGGAATTCGGGAAGGGTAAGAAACATACCTCAATTTCTGGTTGAAGATAAAAAAATAAAACCAGAAACGTAGGTAATCTTTACCGTTATGTCTACATGCGCCAACAGTGTGTTTACAAACTATTCGTGTGGGATGAAGCTTGTGATCACGCGCCATGGCGACAGCAGCACAACGGCAGCAGCGAGACGTCGAAGCCTCCCGTTCGTAGAGATCTAACAACCGAGTTTTGCTGATTGAACCAAGGTATTAGACTAAAGACCGTTGCCGCTTCGTTAAACTATTCGCCCCTTTTTTGTTTGGCAACAAACCAAGTGACGTCATCTGCCGAGTAGACCTGGCACTCTTCCGGTGCACGTATAATTCCTTATTCTTTTTTTTTTTACTCATAATGTTTGTACCAGAAGACTGACTTACGTCTGACCGTACTAAATGCGGCCATTTCTCGTAGTAAGCGCGTAGATTTGATCTCGTAAATACTGCAAACCCCGTCGTCTAGTTCCGGAATGGAATCGTTCGCGGGCTATTCGCACTCTGGCGCCAGCACACTTTTTAACTCGCGCGAGAAAGAGTGTATAGCAACGCCCGCAGCTTCAATGCCAAATGGACTTGCAGGGTTTCGAGGTAAGGCTTGGAAATGCAGAGCACGGCGCAACTTTCTACATTTACCTTGCTCCAGTGGAGTACGCTTTCCGCTTCCATTCGTCCAGTTTTGTTTTCTTGCCCAGCCATCTTGTCTGAAGGTTCGTCGCGGTATGAATACAACAACGCCCCTACCGCACCGGGCTGCGCAGTTTTCATAATGTTTCCAACCAATGTTTTCAACAAAAGGGTTTTACTTTTTTATAGGTGTAGAGTTTAACCAGGGGCGGATGCAGGTGTTTCCGTGAGGTCAGCATATCCGATGTTTGGAACACCGCTCCCCCCCCCCGCTTTTCCAAACTCTAAAATGTTACACGTGTGGAATGGAAAGGGGAAAGGGGAGGGGAGGTCAGAATATCCGCCCCCTCCCCCCCCCCCTGAATTCGCCACGGAGCATAAATAAGCCCTGTTTACGACAGCCATATTCCACCATATGATTTTTACGGAACACTGATTTTATGGTTAAATGCACATGTGCGTTCTGTTTCCACGCTTTCGGCGTCAGTGTGTGCGATTCATTATACTTATTTCGGAACGATCGGAATGGTTCGAACACCCGCGACAATATAAATAAAATGATATTCTGAATTTAAAAAAAAAGATAGGAGCTGTCGGCAGTTTGATACTTCAATCAATCAATCAATCAGTTTATTTTTACTTTCAAGGGGTACATACTCCTCGAAATGGTACCTTGGCACAAAAGGTGATCGTGTCGCCTGACTGGGCACCAAGGTCCAACGGGGGGAGGGGGGGGGGGCAAAGTCCAACAGCAGCAGCACTAAGGGTTAAACTTCGACAAGAGAAAAAATACTTATACAAGATAAAATGAATACACACACATACATACAAGAGATAATGGATGCACAAACGTTATAAAATTGTAAAGAAGGAATATTAGCACACATTGATGTTGTTTATGTTAGAATTGTCGTAAAAACAAAGATTAAAAATTAATATAAGATATCAAGCAAAAAATAAATAAATAAAAATAAAAAGCACTTTCGGTAAAAATCATAAAAGTGAAGAAGCTAGATTACAGATTCATAAATTCCAGGCACACATAAAAATTGCAATCTGGCATTGTCCACACAATAAAATCTAAAAATAAACGTGATCACAACGTATACAAAATTTGTAATAAAAGCGGATGCACAAAAAATGCTGGTTGAAATATTTAAAAATGTATTGCAGCGTATCTATAAAATTATCAACTTATCGGCAATCAAAAAGGAGCGTAGATCTTTTCTAAATGTAGTTAGGTTTGCAGTAATTGTGAAATTATCGCCTACTGCATTTAGGAGCTGGGGAACCTGAAAATTGATCATTGGTTTTCCGTAGTTAGTCCTAATAGATGGTAGTCTGTATGTCCTCATCGTCCTTAAATTATATTCAGACAAATTTGCAGGAATGAGGCTAAAGCCGCTTTCTCCGTTTCTATGAATAAGTTGCCCAAGCTTATAATGGTAAAGCTTAGAAAGTCGAAGGATATTTAATGTGTCAAATAGGCTTTCGGCTCCACTACCGTGATTCGAGTTGGCCATTATTCTTAACATTCGTTTTTGTAAACTTATAAGTCCATTATAGTTGGTTTTAACCGTGGTGCCCCAAACTAGTAAACAGTAGTGAAGTTTTTGATAAAGAGGGTGTAGTATATTTGTACCTTCAACCATTTTGGTAAGAGGTCTTTTGTCTTATAAATCATTCCTGCTGTTCTAGAGAGGTATCTTTTTATATGCTCAGTTTGTGTTGTCCAGGAGAGTTTGTCACTAAACCATACCCCTAGGAATTTGAAATCAGTTATACGGTCTATAATGCAGTTGTTTATTGCCAAACATGGCAGTTTATTGATTTTTTGATTTTTTGGCGTAAATAACATATACTTTGTTTTTGCAGCATTTAATTGTATTTTATTTATGTCGAGCCATCTATTTAAATCGTGTAGGTAGTTATTAGCCTCTTGTTCTATTTCATCTACGGAGGTACCAGAAAAAAAGAGACTAGTATCATCAGCATATATCACCAAGTTTGGAAAAACTGAGATGTTTACAATGTCGTCTAAATAGATAATAAAAAGCAGAGGACCTAATACTGATCCCTGAGGGACCCCATATTTAACGGTCTTACGGTCAGAATGGATGTTATTGATTTGTACGAACTGCTCGCGATTTTGTAGGAAACTCTTTATTAAATTCAATGCTTTACCCCTAATACCATAGCGGGGAAATTTTTGTAGTAGTATGTCATGATTGAAACTGTCAAATGCTTTTCGAAAATCTAAGTATATGCCAAGAGTAAGAAGTTTATTTTCAATGTTATTCAAAAAATGTTATCTTTTATATGTAACAAGGCATCTTCTGTTGATTTACCCTTTTGAAATCCGTACTGAGCTGTAGATAGAACTGAGAATTTTATTAGGAAAGCTTGAATTCGACTGTTCAATAATTTTTCAGAAACCTTAGATAGTACGGGGAGAACGGAGATTGAACGGTAATTGCTAATATCCTTTTTATCGCCATTTTTATGAATGACAGTTACTCTCGCAGTTTTTAAGGCATCTGGGAAACTACCTGTTTCAAATATAAGATTCATGATATGTTGCAAGGGCTCACTTATGATGTTAGATACGTATTTGATTGGTTCGGCTTTTATGTTATCATCCCCGCAAGCGCTTTTATTTTTTAGTGATTTTATGACAGCCTCAACCTCAAAAGAAGTGACAGGATTCAGCATAATAGTAAGTTCTAGGTGGTCTCGTGTGAAAATGCTCGATGACGTGGTATTCGGGCGATTGTATGCACCAACGTTTATAAAATAATCATTGATCGCATCTGCCACGTCACGTCCACTGAAAACGCCTTACCCATTCTGCAGTTCATTAAGGGGCGTATGGTTAGAATTAGGCTTGATGATAGAGTTTAAAGCGTTCCAGGTACGCTTAGGATCATATTGAATGTTATTAAACTTGCTAACGTGGTAATGCGATTTCGCTTTTTTTATGTCACGGTTCAGTGCATTTCTAAATTGCTTATATTCTAGTAGTACGCAGTTATCCCTACATTTTTGGAACTTTTCGAACAGTCTGTTTTTCTTGTTGATGTGTTGCAACAATTCTTTCGATATCCATAGTTTTCTACGCATATATCGCCGTGTTCTAAATTGTTGTAGAGGAAAAGCTGCGTCATAGCACTTTTTAAGAGCTGTCAAGAAAGCGAAATAGGATTCATGAACATCGCGACTAGTCATCACACTGTCCCAGTTAGTATCAGACACCATTTTGTGAAATGCCTCTATGTTATGTTGATTGATCTTTTGAAAAAATTTAGTTCCTGGTTGAGGTAAATTACGACTATTTCCAAAATGTGATAGAAAGCAAAATAAGGGGAAATGATCGCTCATATCGGCAAGGAATACTCCAGGCACAGCGTGCGATTGGTTAATATTTGTAATGCAAACATCAATACGCGTGCTGCTCTGTAACGTTACTCTTGTTGGAACACTTATCAAGTTCTTGCACCATTAAGACTCTATTATATTGTTAAGTTGACGTTGATTGCTAGTGTCGGAAAGTAAATCTATATTGATGTTTCCCATTATTATTATTTTGGTGTTCTGATGCAAAAGATATCTGAGCATGCTTTCAAGATTGAAACAGAATTCCGCAAACTTTCCGGGGGGGGGGGGGCGGTATATTACTATGAAGCATGTGTCACGGTGTTGCGCAGCAAGACACTCCACGTCAGCAGTAGGTACAGAGCATTTATCAATTTCGGTCATTTGTAGCGCTCACTTGTGATAGATAGCAACACCGCCGCCGGGCTTGATATCTCGATCGATATGTATGCATGTATAGCTGGGGAATTGAACTGGTAATGCTTTGGCTGAGTACCATGTTTCCGTAGACATTAGTACATGGAACTGAATTTTTAGGGGCGTCAAAAATATCTCGATATCGTCTTTTTTATTTTGCAAGCTTCTTGCATTCATATGAAAAGTGGAAATGCCAATTTTATCAACAATGTCAAGTTTGTTAAAGGTGTCTGTGTTGTAATAGCCACAGCTGGCACTTCTGGTTCAGGAAAGTTGAAATTTACGTCTGCCATGGCGTCTTAAGTAATTTTTGCAATGTCTGATACAGTTTTTATATCTATAATCCTAGAGTTTTCTGCTTTTCTAGTGAACACCTTTCCATTCTTTGTCCATACAAATTTCCAGTTCTTGTTCTTTTTTGCCTTGATCGCTTCACTCAAGAGCATCTCGTTCAACATATTGAGATGTTCATTTACAAATATTGGAGACGGTTGACCGGGAATATCGATCATCGTGGAAGTCAATCGTTTCTTTTTCGCAGCATAAAACACTGCGTCTCTTTTTTGGCGTGTTGTGAACTGCACTACGATATGCTGCTGACCGGGTTTTCTAGTGGGCACCCTGTGACAGGTGTCTACGTTTGGCAGCTCTAGAGGAACCGACAATGCTTCAGACACCCGTTTCACCACATCACGAACATGTTCGTTTGGTCTGAGAGGGATACATTTTATTTCCAAGTTCTTTAGTCTGATGTACTGCTCCAGTTCAGCAATTCGGTTCATCGATTCCTCTAGGTTGCTCCTCAGTTCCTTGTTCTCGCCGAGTAACTTCTGATTTGCGTTATTTAGCTGGCCTAACTGTTCCTTGATGCTTTTGAGCTCTCCGATGGCGACCTTAAACTCATCAACTGATTTGGAGCAAAAATCGGTGCTGCCCTTTAGGTCGGCGATTTCTGATTTTAGTTCCTTCTTCAGCTCATCTATGGCAGTTAAGACTGTGCGCGTATCCATTTTTAGATATTTCTTTAGGAACAAGCGTGGGTTAAGAACAACAAAGATGCATAGACATACAATCAAGAGTAAACAAAAGTAAAACAGTTTGCTGTAGTTGTGCAGTCCAGCGGTTACATAGAGATAAGCATACTCGTGCCTCTTCGGGTCAACATACCAGACGGCAAAAGACAGTGTTAGCCCTGTTGCGTGGGCCGCTGGACTGCGCTGCTCTTTGGATCGGCAGCTGCATTTGTGCCCACGATTCGTCACTAGGTGTCGTTGCAGTGGAACCCGTGGATGATGACTGTGGCTCCCATATTCGGTGCGTCACGCTTGCTGGCAGGGTCGCAGTGGTTGGGCCGCCTCCGCTCGCAGGTGTCAAGCGTTCGCAGATCCACTTATAATCAGCTCCTGACGGCAAAAGACAGTTTTAGCCCTGTTGCGTGGGTTGCTGGACTGCTGACCCATGTTTAGACCCATGTTACGGATAAAAAAAACAGGACGCGGGAAGGCCAAAAAACGCGTTTTTCGTGTAAGGCTCGTCAAATTATGAGGCGCTGGAGAAATGCAACCTTCTGCGTTAAGTCCTTATTTCGAACTCTTTTGTTCGCCTTCCGCCCATTAAAAAGCATCCGGGAAGGGCCTTAGAACGTACCTGGTACCGCTGCGCCGCAGAGTTCTTCCGCAACATAAAGTTCGTCTGCTTTCCTCGCCGTCACCATGGCAACGAACGCCGAGTGAATGGAAGCGCGCACGGTACCGTCGCGTGAAGCCAGTAACAGCTGACGCCATTTTACGAACGCCGTCTGCTAGCCAAAGCCGAAGGCGTTGTGTCAGATCAACCGCCTTCGCCGGTACGCCGCTGGCAAAGACGGCGAAGCTGAGACACGCCGACGGCTATTGAGCAAGCAACAGCACCGCGGGAGGACTGCAACGGCGGCATTTATTGGGATCAAAGGCGCGAAATAAGCAAGAACAATTTTTATTTTAATCATAACACGCGATATCCAAGTTGGGGACCACATACCTTTGCTGGGTCTTTCCTGTGAACTTTTCACAGAGACACGGGGTGACGCATTCAGGAAACAGCTCCGTTTGAAAAATATGGGAACCCTGAAAAGGGCCGTTTAGACCGCTACCAGAACTTATAACTGACGTAACGGAAAAAGGATCCTGCACAGTCGACTGCGCTTCACATGCCCGAGGAACTCCATCTACCGGAAGACGTCCAACAAGTTCTACGTCTTGGACCCAAGTTTGCTGTCGAGCCAAAAAAGTCGCCACCCGAGCTGCTGTCTCTGGTTCGTGAGGTGTCGAGGCGCGTCCCTGAAGAGGACTCTGCCCGCTGCGTGTCTGAGGGTGTTGACGTCGTCCGTTCCTGCAAGCCTGCTGCTACCAAGGTACCCGTTAAGAGAGTGTTGACATACCTGAAAGATAATTCCCTTTGCGTGTTACCTGCTGATAAGGAGGGAGGCTTTGCGGTTCTTTCACATGGGATGTACAATGAAAAAGCCCTGGAAGCTGTTGAGAAGGTGTTTAATTACCATGGGAGTGTGTCGCTGCCAAAACTGAAGTCGGAAGCAAAAAAGCTGTGCAAAGAACTTGAACTCAGTAGTGTTGTAAGGAACATTGAAAAGAGCACGCGCGACTCTTTAGATGTTTTCTTCAGTGCCAAAACCCACAAACTAGAAATGCCCTTACGCGTAATAATTTCCGAAAGAGGCACGTGGCAAAAATCAATCGCACTATATCTTCAAGAGAAACTTAATATGCTTCGCGTTGACGACCCTTTTCTCGTCAGATGCTCTGAAGAAGTTCTAGACTTCGTAAAAACTCAAAAAGGAAACGCTCTGAGGGCGTTTTCGGTCGATGTGAAAGACCTTTATTACTCCCTGCCACATTCCGGCTTGCTTTCGTGTGTAGAAGAGTGCATCGACAAGTTTGGAGTGGTAGCCTTTCAAAATGAACTTGGGATGTCAAGCAGCGGTTTTTTAGAATTACTCAGTTTTTATCTTCGAGCAACTTTTATTCAGTGGGGAGGCAAGCCTTACTTGCAAAAACAGGGCATATGCATCGGCTCGTGTATCGCGCCTGTTCTAAGCGATTTATATTTAGCACAACTTGACAGTGCTCTTAACACCCGGCTTCAAGGATCGAAGGTGAAAAACGTTTTTAGGTACGTAGATGATTTTTTAATTTTCATCGCTTCTGACACAAACGCTTTTGAAGCAGAGACTGTCAAAACCCTGACCACTTTTAAGGAATGTTTTGGCACACTCGAGGTCACGCATGAGATACCTGTGGATGACACTATTCGCTTCCTTGACACCAGATTTGTATTTCTCGACGACCACATCTGTTGGTGTTATGAGCCACGTGCGAATAAGCCGTTACTTCCGTTTCATTCAGCCCACTCCAAGCTAGTCAAAAGAAGTATTGTTAACCTGTGTTTCACCAATGCACTAAAAAAGTCCTGTGAGCATTTGATCCCCAGTGGTTTTGATCAGCAAGTTTTGCGCTTGCTCGCAGCTGGGTACCCTAAACACATTCTTGTGGCGGTCGCGGAGGCCCTTCTAAGAAAGCACTGTCTCGTGGAAAACGATGGGAGCCAGCTGGCAAGAGAAAAAGGAAAAGTGGTAGTGATACCGTATATACACCGAGTGTCGCACAATTTAAAGAAAGTAGCAATGCGATCAAATGTAAAGGTAGTGTTTTCTGCGCCCAATAAGCTCATGGACCTGTGCAAACTATCAAAGCCTGGCGTGCGTGCCAAACACGGATGTGAAAAGAAACACAGAACGAAATTTGTTGACTGTACAGGTGGTGTGGTTTATCGCATTCCGTTGTCCTGTGGCAAGCACTACGTCGGGCAGACGGGGCGCTGCCTAAATGATCGGCTCCGTGAGCACAATAACAACGTGCAAAAAAAGAACGGTGGCTTTCTTGACTTGCATTGCAGGACATGTGGTTGTACCCCACTGCTGGATGGATGCGTAAAAATTGGGAAATGCAAGTCAACGTTAACACGCGAAATCGTAGAAGCCGAGCTGATTGATTATTTGGGAGACACGTGTGTTGCTATGCCGTCGATTGCATTATCGGAGAAGGAATTGTTTTTCCTGAGAACGAGATAGTGTTATTTTCCAATTATGCTCTGTGATGGTCGTTTTTTTCTTTTGCCTTTGCCGTTTTGTTTGTTGTCATTGTGACGATGGTTGAGACTATAAATTACCGGAACACGTATTCAATAAAATTCAGTTGTAAGTTGCGCCTTGTTGTGTCCAGTTCTCTTCTTTTGTCCTCGTCCTTGCTGCGCACAAGATTGCATAAGATGTCAAACCAACTCGCCCAAACAACCACTCTTCGTAACGAGCACTTAACAAGCGGTTGGCGCATAAGTCGTCTTTATGCACGCAGGCGGGCGACGGGCTCAGCGCAGCGGATCACTCGAAGTCACCGGGGCCGTCAGAATCCTCGTCCTCCGCACTATAAGGAAGGTCCCTGTCTGCGTCGGGGCAGTAGATTTTAGCGGCCGCGACGACGAACGACTGGAATCTATCAGTGTTATCGCGCGCCTTCTCTCTTCCAGAACATGAACTTTGCAAGATGACCAGTGAAATGGTGGCTCTCGCGCCGTACAGATGGAAGAGAGTTCTTGACGTGGGCCCAGGTGCCCTCCACCGTATTGGTGTGCGCACCAGTGTTCGGGTCGACAAAGTGCAGCTTGTGGTTGACGGTGAGGTGCGTGAAGTGAGCGTCATCTGCAAACTTGCGATAGCCAGCCCTACAGTCAGTGATTATTCTTATTCCAGGGTGGACTCACTGGGCTACTAGCCCTTGCAGGGTTTTAGCGTCACGGGTCTTCATGGGAACAAGAAAGCAGCACCCGCTGTCATGCTACACACCGCCGAAAACCCACTGGCCAGGCCTTAAATATCCGCGACGGTACTTTCGCCGCCCGAACATACACTCGTCTAGTTCTACAGTCACGCCTTCGCCGCCAATAATCTCTGAATGCGTAAAGACGGCATTTACCACAACCTCCCGACAATGTTTCGTCCAATCAGTTATTGTCTTACTTGCTACATCAGTCTCCCTCTGAATGACGGCGCACGGTAGGTTCTTGCACCAGAGGTAGATGATTTTCATGAGTTGGGAAAGCGTCAGGTGCGATTTTTCGAAAAAGGAACCGCTCCGTACCGAGACCTCGCCAAGGAACTGAACCTGTACCGGCTTCCTCTTGGGCACCTCGTGAGTAATCCACACACCGCACATCTACGAGTAGCCATCCGCAGATCTAGCGCGGACTTGCAGCGTCATCGCAGCTTCGCACTCTGGGCACGCACGAGAACCCAGGAACAGGCCCATGCCCTGAAGCAAATTAATTGCTTCAGGAGGGTCTTTCATGGCGTCATGAAGACGGCACAAGTTAAACGCCATGGCACTGCGATGCTCGCCTCTGGAAGAATAAAGCGCCGAGAAGGCTAAACGAGCAGAACTGCGCGCTTCTTTGCATTTACTATTTTTATTTGATCCGCCATTTTATACTTCGTGACACCATTCTAACAAACTCATTGTTTAATCGGTCGGACCACACCATCGCGTGACAAAACAAACGCCAATCGTATGACCAGAACGGTTGCCACGGTCGGCATTGTTACAAAGAAGAGAACAGTCGGACCCAACAACAAAATGAAGTAACAAAGTGAATAAAGAAAAAAAAATAAGAAGGGAGCCGTTAGATTCCCGGGCGGCGTGTTCTTTGTTGAGAGTGTTGCTCGCAATGTTCCTTGCTTGTTTTCTTTCTTGTTTCTTTACCCTAGAGGATGCCACGACCCTTATTTGAAGCTGATTTGTTAATTCAATAACAAACAACGCGTTGGAACGAAGGAAGGAGGGAGTCTTCGCGTCAGAATTTGACATAGTCTAAATGAAAAGAAAAGTAAGAATGAACAATATATACCGTACTGCCAAGACCGTTATACTCCGCACTCAGGGAGGCCTCATGACGCCGCCGACGACCGTTAGGCTATTTATTTTGTTTCTTTAGATTTTTTATTGCGACGACTACTCCACCGTGCCTCAGAGTTTCCAGCGGAGGTCCGGCAGTTTTTAATAATTATTATTATTGTCGTTTGAAGGGCACTCTTTTAGGGGCGAAGCTCCTTAGGGGCTAGCCATGTCCGTCCGTCCGTCCGTCCGTCCGTCTGGCGTCCAGTGCTCGTGCTCCTGCTCGTAAGCTTACGTGCTCACGTGCTCGTGTAGGGCAGAAAAAAAGATGGAAGAAAAAGATGAAAAGAATGATGAAAAAAGATGAAAAGAAATATGTTTGCGCAGTCCACAGGATTTGAACCTGTGCGGGGTGACCCCAATGGATTTCTAGTCCATCGCCTTAACCATTCGGCCACGACTGCGGGACGATTAGGGGGCTCTGAGATGTGGTAGTAACTCAAGAGCTGGGGATGTCATGGATGAAACGTTGCATGTAGCCGCTCAACGTCTATACAGGAGAGGGCGCTGCGGTCAACCCTACCGAAAAATCAGGTATAACTTTTCGCTATCAGGATTATGGAACCGGAAATCTATCTGGATTCTATCTGGACTCTATCTGGAATTTGGGTTTTCAGAAATTATTCCTTTGTCTGCAATCTGGATTTCGGGTTTCCAGAAACAAATTTCCGGTTCCATAATCCGGATAGTGAAAAGTTATACCGGATTTTTCGGTACGGAAATGTGTATATAATCGCGTTAAACTTCGCACGCATTGGCTGAACGTTTATAGACGAGAGGGCGCTGCGGTCAAATATTCAAATGCGTATATAAACACGTTCCATACCAAATTGGTCGGTTGTCAGCAGTTCGCCATGCAGCGGGTTTCGACGACGAGGTGACATGAGCATTTCTGTCGTGGCAGGAGGATTGCAGGTGCAGCATTCAGGGATGTATTTCTGTCGCTCATGGGCTGATCGAAATCGTTGACGCGAAGAACCGCAGAGCTTATCTATTTTCTGTCTGATAATGCTTTGGGCAACAGCGACAGACACAAGTTGTTGGGAGAATCACAAGACCGGGAAACTCCTTCAGGCGACATCATCGCTTACAGCTCTCGGCGGAAAATGTCTGTTGCTTTAAGGGAGTTAGGTTCAGAGTCTCCGCAACATACACTCTAAGAAAAAGGTAGTCACATGCGACTACCTTTGGGGTGGTAAAAAGTTGTCTCAAATATAACGACCCTAGGGTAAGAATGACGACTCCACGCGTAGTCAAAAAGCAGGTAGTCAAATTTGACTACACCCAAAAGCTACATGGTGGCCGGTTAGCGAGGTTCGGATTTCCCGGTAAGGCCTAGCGAACAGCACGGCTTTTCGGCCGAGTGAGAGAATAGGGCGCATACGCCTATTCGACGTCTTCCAAGCGCCATCAGACACTCTAAACATCCGTCCTTAGACACCGGTACCGTACCTATTAGCCGGAAGGACGGCAGCGTGTTTGCCGGAATCGCCGCGATTGCACCCGACGGCATCTTGCTAGATTGGCTGTATTTTTACCGCCGGCGGAGAACGCTCAAAAAGAAATCGTAACGCGAGGAATGGGCATGCTGACTTTATTGAAGACAACGTATGCTTGTCGTATGCGGCGATGTATCGCTGGGCACCTTCGTCGACACCGACGGGAGGCGTTCAACTCGCACCAACGCCCCGCTATCTTTTTTTTCTCTATCTCATTCTTGCTTGTGCCTACCTCAACCGACGTGGTTATCCATTGCTGCCTGCACTTCGCAGCTCTTCGACACAGAACAATCATTTAGGTGGCTGAGTGGCACAATTATTACGATTGTTATCAAACTGAGAGGCACGTAGGGAGCCCAGTGGACCGCATGCCAGCTGTTTGTAATCAATAGCTACAGGACTGCACAACACTTAGCTTATTGAATCAGGCGGCAGCTTGCGCCACCTAGGAAGTGTAGTAGTAACCGCTAGATGGCACTAAAAAAATGCTCATTCACCGACTCATACTACGTACTGAACACGTACAACAACTCATGCGCCAACACACACCAACCACGATACCGAACACTGTTACAGGCACATACATATCAACAGTACAACAAGGCACAAGCAACTGCAACACAACACCTCCGCGACTCTCTACTCTAACCACCCTACCGACCCGATTCGTATATATGCCCTACCATGTTCTGACAAGGATTAGGCAAGTGACTGCCGCTGTTTACTAGATGAATACAAAGAGTGTCTGCAAGTATTATTAGTATACAGGTGCTCTGTGTATTTAAATTGGCAGGCTAGACACCTCTCTTAATCTAGCGCTTCGAAGGGCAACATGATATGAAAGTAATCGGCTAAAGTAACACCGCACGGCATGCTCCCGATCAGTTTCGGTTTCAGATTCACGCAGTGATAAGCTTACTAAAGCCATGTTGCCCCATGCTCGTTCCGCGCGTGTAATAGCAGCAAAAGTTACAATAATATCTGCATTCCTAGTCAGTAATCGGCTAAAGGTAACATAATTCTTAGTCTTGTGTTGTTTAATTCGTTCTTTTTTCACGTTAAATTTAGTGCTTGAGAATAGGTGACAATTGTAGCGGGCAAACGCTGGCGGCACGCTTTCCCGTGTTGATCGAGTGACCGATGAGTCGCTCTACTCGCTCCACTTTAAAATCCCCTAAATTATACTTATGTGAAAAAAAAAAGGATTGGGGTACCTGTAAAAGAAACAAAAACAACTAGCATAGCCGAGGTTTCTTTTTTTTGTGCTGCATTCGGAGAACATATACACCCATATCAAATTATTTTAAATCTTTCAGTTTTCTGTTGACAACAAAAGGTTGGCACTTTCCAAGTATGGGGACACTTGATATAAACAGTGTATTAAGCTCAAAACATTAGGGCATTACAACCAAAACTATACTGTATATATATGTATAAAGTGGCTATAATGAAGACAAAGTGTTCAGGTGGCAATTGTTTGTATTCTTTTATTTTCCAAACCTGATTATACAATTTTATATTGAAAATATTTTCCTCTAAAAATAAATAAAACTTTTAAAACAACCTTGTAGGTACTTTTGAAACATTGTGGAAATGGAAATCTGAAAAGGAGTCTTTTTCCAGCACTGGACTATCAAACTATAATAATTATAGTAATGATACTTTCTGAAGCCAGAAACAACCTTGCAGCCTTCTTATTGGCACCTTTGAATATGAAACAAACCAGAAAACTTACATGAAAACAGGGAACATTTAACTAAAAAAACAATGTTATGTATGCATTACAAACATATTAAATCATCAAAATATGCAACATCACAGTCATTTCACCATTCTAAAAAAATACCTGAAAATATGTATAACACAAAAAGGGATATGATTTACACCAAGCAAGATACTGGGCCATAGAACCAAAGTTTCAACAATAAAAAAAAGTATGAGGGGGTACCCAAAAATAACCGGAATGAATTTCAGGAGGCCGGGCATTCGTAGTACCAGCATCCACCTCTTGCAGCGCTATGCGGCACCCTTCCCAAGTCAGTTTGCCGACCGGCGTCGTCTGCTAAGGATCTAGCGGCATGTTGTGAATTTTTTTCCCAAGCGCTTCAAAATCATTCCTCGTTTTTTGCAATGTCTGACTTGAAGGACCTTCCACATTCATAAAATGATTTCCTTTCAAGACTTTTCATACGGGTGAACAGAAAAAAGTCACACGGGGCGAGGTCCTGAGAATACGGGAGGTGGAGAAGCGGTGTCATGCCATTTTTGATTAAAAAAATTGTTGCACTGACAGGGCAGTGTCTGCTGGGGCATTGTTGTGATGGAACTATCATTCCCCCTTTCCCTCATATCGGGGCATTTCTGCCTTACTGAGTTTCGCAAGTGTCGCGAAATTCCCAGGTAAAACACCTGATTAACAGATTCACCAAGAGGAACAAACTCGGAGTGAACAATGCCCAAATTTTTCTGTGTTTTCCTCAGTTGAGGAGGTTGAGGGTCGCCCAGAACGAGGTTGGTCATCGATCAATAATTCACCAGTCTTAAAGCGAGAAAACCACTCATAGACTTGCGATTTCTTATTAGCATCTTCTTTGTAAGCTCTCTGAAGCATTACAAGAGTTTCCGGCACAGTTTTACCTAAAGCAATATTTCACAGCCGCATGTTGTTCCTTCATATCAGACATTGCAAAAAAAAAAAAACGATTTTGAAGTGCTTGGAAAAAATATTTATAGCAGACAATGCCAGTCGGCAAACTCGCTCGGAAGGGGTGCTGCAAAGCGCTGCTAGCGGCGGAAGCTGGTACTACAAACAGCCCGCCTTTCAGAAATTCATTCCGGTTACTTTTGCATCCACCCTGGTACGAATCACTGCACCAAAAGCTTTCGATATATGCCATGTTTAAAAAAAAGATGGCAACCAGTCAAATAGACTCAATAGACCTTATGCAAAATTGTTTGGTGATCTGACAACACTGAGAGCGTCGCCATTTTAATGTTGGCAAGCGTCGTCGGTACCAAAGCACGGTGGAGGCATCAGAGAGAGCCGTACGGGCAGTGTACGATAGCGCAGCAGCTGTTTTCCGCCTTCTGACCATGAAATGTGGACAAACAGTTTAAACAACCTACCGCAACTGTCTGATGAAGCTCTAGGAGGCCTGTGCACGCTGGCAACAACCTCGTCGAAGCAGCGGAGCAAGTCCTACGCCTTTGCTGTGGAAGCTTACACACTGCGGGTTGTCGCCAGCGTGTGCACAGGCCTCCGAAAGTTTCGTCAGACAGTTGCGGTAGGTTGTTTAAACTGTTCGTCCACGTTCCATGGTCAGAAGGCGGAAAACACAGCTGCCGCGCCATCGCACACTGCCCTCCACCGTGCTTCAGCACCGACAACGCTTGCTAACATTAAAATAGCGACGCTCTCAGTGTTGTCAGACTACCAAGCAATTTCGCATAAGGTTAATTGAGATGAGGCAATTTTCTCTGTAACATCAAGCAACATCGGCCACAGTGTGTGCCCAAACAATGGCAGACTTCGATAATTGGTGCTGCAGCTACCATACTCCGTTCACCTCTAAGCTGAGACTGCGGTGGAAGCTACGTCCTCGTTAGACCAGTCATACGCCTCTCTTTTGCCACGTCATCACGCTCCCGGCCATACCCACGCGCAAAGAGCTGGGTCAGGTGATAAGAGCAGTGATGTGATTGGTCATAGTCATTTTGGAGCAGCTGTTGGAGCAGCCAAAAGTTCATTTTGGAGAAGCAAAAAGAGCTTTTGGAGCATAACCGCACACTTCATTTTCATTTATATCACTGCAAATGTGAGGAGAGACGGCAAATATTAGGAGAACAAACACTAGCTGTTTAGTTGCTTGTGGAAGCACCAGACACGGTAACAAGAAGACGACTGATGAAGAACAGCGCAAACTGCCGTGAATGATTATTTTAGGTACGAAATCCCACTGAAGAAATGTTAAAATACAATCATTTTGAGCACCTAGATTTATGTGTCCTTCAAGTTCTAAGGGGGGTTGTAACAAAACTGCAATTCTTAATTCAGACAAAAAAACAAAGCATAAAAAATAAACCTACAAGAGTCCATATATACCTTCTTGCACCCCGTCTCGCTCTGGAGGAGTACCTTTCCCCTTAGTACGCGGGTGCGCTGCGGCAAAGCAAGACACGCAACATCGCGACGCCTAGTTCGCAATTGTTGCTTCACTGCATTACACCACTATGCGGTGAGAAGCGCACTCAACAAAGCTAACTAACCCACCAGAACAGACCACGAACACGAGACTTGTTGCGAAACTTCTGAGTACTGTCAGTGCTTGGTGCGAAATCAAATCGAATAGTACGTTATTTGAGGCGATTATCGAAAGTCCTGAAAACCCGCACGAGCCTACACTAACGATTCGCCCCGGTAGCGAGGCCTGCAGCTGTTATATTTTCAGTATTATTTAATTGAACTTAAGTTCTGGTGCAATGTTGGCGCAAATTCCTCACATTTTGGTCAAATGTAGCAAGTGTAGCAGAATAAGCACTTTGGCGCAGTTTGGCACAAATGGCGCAGCAATCACATCACTGGGTGATAAGAGGGAGGCGGCTGATTGGTCCGGCAGGGTGAACATAGTATAGATGGTGCACACTTTTGAAAAGGGTCTATTCAAGGGTAGCTGACAAGCTGTTGGTGGCTGCAATACAAATAGCAGAAGCGCATACTGCAATGTTCACTCGTCTCCTATCATTTTTATATAGCCTCTGTTCTTCTCATGGGCAACACTGGATCCCACCGCTGCCGGCATGTCGTGGTCGAGACAGGTTAACGACGACAACTGATTTATTGCATACAATACGTGGTCTTGTGGGTTGTCGGGCTGGTGGCATCGATTACATGATGGGCCTTGTCTGCTAACCCTCTTTCGCATCTTTTTGCTGGTGCTTGCCACATGAGGTGCTGTGCTCGGCGGTGGGCTCCGGTGTTGCCCACAGCAGTTCTAAATCACTATAAAAAAAACAGGGTGACAAACCTGTAACAATGTAGCAAACAGAGATGTTTTAGGCTGGCTTCACACGAAAAATCTTTTTCAACATTTTGACATCGCAAGGCAAACAGAATTCTGGAAGTTTCACGATCTAAACCAACAAGCACGCCCCCAAAGGATTGAGGATCCATTCCACCGCCTGGCCATGGTCTGACGAGCAGCTGAAATCTCGTTACATCTTGAAGTCGCAATAGCTGCAATTCCAGTCTCTTGAGTTCACGAGCAGCAACCGCTGAAATAGCAACATGCTATTTCTGGTATGATCACCATCCAAAAATACAATTAGTTCATGCTGTATAGACCCAAACTTTTGGAGTGATAACATGCAACTATGCCTATGTCTTTTGCTGATGCACCTGGAACCATAAATTACAAAACCAGAAAAAATAAACCAATCAAATTTTGTTGTCAATTAACCTTCTGACCCTGCAGTGATAATGAAATTAAACTACAAGCATATACAGATTCATTAAAAATATGTTTAATATCTATCTTGAATGAATTGCTATATTTTTATTGTAAATGTCCCATTCTTGCGAGCACATCCAACGCAGTCATTGAAATGTGACAGAGACATCTTGGGACATTTGGGATGCGAGTCACCTTACCACGGCCATTGCTAGCCTGGCTGCAAGCATGCCAGTTGACAGTGTCACCAAATACTTTACCAGGAAAAATACATTTGTCTCCATTCATTTACGCCAGCGCACCCACAGTGCCAAATGTTGCTCTCCTAGCGGTGTAGACACCACGCATCTGAGAGAATGCATGAGGATCACACCGTCCACGCTGTACAGCAGTCATGCCGCACCAAGGGAGAGGGCTGCCGTGGGCACACCGAGATACCGGGTTTGCCGAGACAGTAGAGGCAGCTGTCTCGACTAGTGCTCCAGGTGTCCGCAACCATAGATGGCAACAGTCATCTATTGTTGCCATCAATCGTCCCAATAGACAGATCTCACTAAGCGTTCCACGCATGCGTGATGCCGCCATAACTTTAGTTCACAGGAGGCAGGAGGCAGTGCACGAGACGGCTCGTGTCGTCTCGTCACGTGCAAAGCTCCAGCGGGGTTCTCCCACATGCAGAAAGACTAAAGTTCCTTTGATGCATTGTGGCAGCGGCGGCTTAACGAAACTGGCTGGTGAGATTGGTCTATTCAAAGGCAAAAACCCTGAGGCTGCTGCACATCCAGTCGTTCCAACCACGCAAAGCCTGTTCGTGCCAAGGCCATTGGATTCTCATGGGGTGAGATATTTTCATAGTAAAGTATTTGGTGTCGTCATGTCACACCCTGGTGGTTTTCAACACCCATGGGCTATATAATTCCTCTTCACTTTCAAAGAATTCTGTTACATCAGAAAGATGAGAGGTTGAAAACAGGGATGGAGAAGAACGTCAGAAGAAAGGAGAGGTGAAGCAAAGCGACTGACCGAATCGTCCTGGGCGAGCCAACGCAGGACACCTGTTTGTGCGGAGCGCGGGCTGGGGTGGTGTGTTGCCTAACCTGGGGGCCTTTGAAGGAAACCTAGCCCGGGCTTGGCTCAACTGCCAAGACCCCAGTTTCATCAGACACGGGGACACCTAGCACAGCCAGGCATGCAGGGGGTCTGAACCCACGCTGGGCTCGGGGCTCATGGTGATTGGTGACACCACTCACCAAACACCCACAAGCGCACAAGTCTCCTGTGGCAACGCAACCCTGTAAAAAGGCATTCAGTACATGAAGTAGATACTGATCAAGCCAAGCGAGAGATACACTTCAACTGAAAAAAATGAAGGCTCAGCTCAGACATATGATAGATGCCCAAGTGCAGTTGTCTGTCAAAACCAATGTATTTTACATGCTCCAAGTGAACTAATAGTTATCATAGATAAACTCAAAGCTACAAAGCAAAATGTGCCCAAAATACTGAAAGCTGAGCTAAAGTATGCACAGCTTTCTTAACCGAAATACCTAATAATGTTTTTGTTTCACTTGTCTTTCTAATTAAGTGACACCTCTTTTTCAGCTACAAATGGAATGTGCTCATGTGAAACCTATAACTTCATGCTAAATCTGGGTCATTCCTCCTCTGCAGTGTGCTGGCTTGCTCAAAATGAAATCAGGTGGCCTTATCTCGGTCTCAAGAAAAAAATTGTCAAGGCTACTGCTGCCTTAGCAAAGCTTTTTCTTGAGGCTTCCTTAGATAGACCGACTGAGTTACTTTCGAACAAACCAGCCAATAAATAGATTATGGACAAACAGAATCAAGATTAGACATTCCACTGAAACGAGTAGCCAAGTGAAATCACCAATTAGCTGAATGCTCAGGCGGTCGTAACCTGCCAACTCGGTAGCCTTCAACAAAAACTCTTTTCATTGCATCAGTTGGCAAAGTAGATGTGAAACACGTGCACGACAAAGACAGGCATTGTATGATGGTTCCCACATCAATCGTAGCTGGCGTCCTATGACACTGTGACATGGCACGTCCCGATGTCGCATTGTGGTGAGCTGGCCGACGCAAGCAGAAATTGCAACCGCATATTTTGGTCATTCCACTGCAGTGTCAGCTGTATGCAGTTTGAATGTTTTCGTGTTCTGCGAAGTTACTGCAAGCACCATGAGTGACAAGGAAGATGTTGTGATATCACCATCTCAACTACAAACAAACAAAGCATTGCAACAACGACAATGATGCCGAGAAGCGGTGCTAAAATGCTGAAAGGTAGTGCATGCTTTGGTTTTGCTGCATAATTGGTTTTGCTTTAAAGTTCAGAAGGTGAAGAGGAATTGCAACGGCCAGGGTCCTCTGGGGTAACAACCGCTACGAAGTCACGTAAGCACTGTGGAAGGTGTTAGCTGTGCCGGGGCTCACGTTTCGTAATGACGCACTGTGCCTGTTGTCAGGCGCCCGTCACTATTGGCCCCGAGAGCGGAACACGAGCGGCGCTGCGGTCGCCGCGCCCTGATTGGGTGAGGTGTACCGTGACGTCAGGCGGAGGACTCCGCTCCGCGATCTCGCATCGGCTCGCTTCCCAGCACCGGTTTCCTGGTTTGGCGTTGTGTGCCGCAAGCTCTTCGAGGAGCTGGACCTCGTTTACCCGGTGTACAAGACGTTGAGTTTGGCCGATATTGACGTGCTTCCGTACATGTTATAAGCCTGCTTGTCCCTTTTACCTTTAAAATGGAGTTACAAATCCCGAAAGCTATCGGCGGAGGCGATTCCGCCGATGAACCTCCCCGTCCGTCCACACGACACAAGGCAACCTTGCGAGGGGTCGGTGAAGTGTTTCAGACGCTGGAATCCTGTTCCTTGCATGTTCATGATTTAGGACGATATTACATCCCGCTTTCAAGGCATTTGAAGTGGCATTTATATCATGGGCCTTTGGGTGGTCGGCAAATTAGCTCGCGACCCCGACTCTGCGCTGCCACTCTGCATGCGCTGGTTCGTCTGATGATCTTTGAAGTGCTCGTGGAACAGGGTTGTTTTACATAAATGTAGCTTCTTCGTGAATTAATTATATAGTTTATACACCTATGCAAGCATATTTCTTAGAAGATGCACAATTACTGGAAATTAGTTTGTATGGTAGCAGCAAAAATGGCCGAATTGCCCCCAGTTGCCTGTATGATATGTATTGAACTGCCCAAAATATGCACAGCAATAGTACCGTAATTTGGAATGTTTATACTTTTTCCTGACATTCTTTATTCCAGCCTTGGGTATTCGGAAAATACACCGTTTAGTTTGAATTGTCATTTATTTCCAATTAAAAGAGACACTGCTGCAGGTCCCCAAAAGCTTCCTCAGCCTCCAAACTCCCTACAGCTGGACTCTCTGACAACAGAGGAAAACAGGCGTAAAAGCAAGCATTCGAACGTCTGTCCAGTGGTAGATGCAGCACTAGTAGCAGAAAATGTGGAACCTGTGAAGGGTGACAGTCTGCGTGAGAAAAACATCTGGTATTTTAGCTTCAGGACAATTCGATTTAAGTACAATCTCAATTTTAGGGCTTAAGGGGCTAATAACGAGCTAGACACCTTCGCTTACGTTTGTTATACATTACTTGAGGGTTGATATAAACAAGTCCACAGATACCACCCGTGTAGTCCATTGAAATACTATCCGAATCAAGCAAAGGTCAAATGCGAGCAATGTATATAATAAATGTTCCTTGTTTTTTTTTTTACTTTGCCCCTGTACTTATGCTGTCTTACTTGTGATTCTCTCTCCATGGCCCAGACTGTATTTAGCATGTTGCTCGAGCAGCACGCAGCTTTTCTGTTTCGGCGATATTGTTTAAAAAGAGAGATACAAAAAAAATAGTATACATAACCTGCCAATTCATTCAGACCATCAGCAGCATTTATTGTGTGAGATGTAAATCTATAGTGATGCTCCTGCAATTGTGGCCATATTTTTTTTTTTCATATACCAGCTGTGATTCATGCGTTGCCTGCCCTGTCAACCAGGCTTAAAATGTTGGTTGAAGTTTCGCCTGCAGCTACAGGCCATACCTCAATAAAGCCACATATAAAAATTTACACTTCCTACGAAAAACACGCCAAAAAAAATTAAATAGAAACGAGCGCGCCGACAGCTAGCGTCGTCACAGCCTCCACAGGGCGAGCGGGGCGAGTCGGGGAAAAATTCGCTCCTCGCCGTGACGTCACCCCGGTTCGCCGTAAGGGGGCGCCACGCGAACTTCTCGGGGCTAATATACCTCGAGCAGTGCGAGAAAGATGTGCGTAGGTAAACAGTGAGAGCCAGTCAAGCAGCACCAAAAGAGAACCTGGAAAGGTACATGGGCTCATCCAGCTTTGACACCAGAGAGGCCTGAGCCAAGCTGGGCTTTGAGTGGAGCCTGAGCAGAATGCACGAAGGAGGACCAGACAGGCCTTCCTTCATGTACGTCACAAAAAGGTGCCTACCGCACACTATTAAGTACATAGAAGGTCGAATTCGGGACGCAGTCTTTCCTCAAAATAAGCTTTAGTCACTTTCTATGATCCCGGGTGTTGCTTGGGGTCTCGTGAAATGACAGCCCTGGCAAGTTCTTGCCCACAGGTACCACGACAAATGCCAAAAACAGCACCAAGAATACAAGAACGCACGAGAGAGGCTTATTTTCATTCACATTTTCTGCCTTGTATAGGAAAGCGACGCACCCTTGTGGTGATAGCTGGCAACTGGCAATTGAGCAGGCATTATCAGTATACAGGAGAGCTATTGCTCCATGACACCTATCCAGGCAGGTCAGTCATGAAGAGCTTGGCACACACTATCTTCTGGTACCCCGGTGTTGACAAAGACATTTAAGACCATGTAAGAAGGTGCGAAACATGTGCCCAGTCCTGTTAAATGCCCCTGGTGCAGGTTCGGGTCAGCTGATTGGATACCAAGCAACGCTGAACATGGCTTATATTATGCCGTACTGCTGGAGAGTTACGTAATACTGATCGTGGTCCACTCGGACACAAAGCAGATAGAAGCATCGGCCGAGACCACAGTGGAAGCCCAGTGCGACATCTTTGATTGATTTGGACAGCCAAGGACACTTGTGTTTGACAACGGACCCAGATTAATAGTACTGTTTTCAAACAGTTTTTACAACGGTCATGTACATCACCCCACCACCACTTTGTATCACCCGCAGTTCATCGGGTTATCCAAGCATGCGATATGTGGAGACAAGGGGGCATTCATGAGGTTCAACCTCACAGTCTTGGAACCAGGCTTGCAAGCACTTCCCCACTGTTGTTGAAGTTCCACTGCTGCAGAACCTCAGCAAAATATAGGAAGTATTCTTCTTAACTGTTATTTGGCTACCACATCAGATCCCAGATTGATTTTTGTCTATATGCATTTGGACTCGTCCCCGCACATGGGAGGCAACCATCCTTTTGGTGTGGAACAGACTGTATGGGCGCGCAGTTTAAGCCTATGGTGGATTCCTGAAATTGTCTGCTCACTTGATGGTATACGAATGACAACAGTAGGCACCTTCAAGAGGACAGCACCAACAGCAGGCGGATCAGCTCTGGACAAAGCTTCCCCACAAGTGGACCGGCCTGCCTGTAGTAATTTTTTGACGGAGAGGCAACAATGTTGGAGGTTCGGTGGTTCAATGATCAGGCTGCTCCTTGGCAGCAGGAGACATCCAAAAAGGGCTGGTAGGGCGGCCAGGTGATGGGGTACCCTGATGGGAGACGAGTAGTGGCCGGGGTTCACAGTCAGCGCGAACCCTGCCGGCGACAAAGCAGAGGTGATTGACTTTTAGGTTTAGGTTTAATTAATTATGGAGCAGAACATCAGAACTGAAGATACAAGAATGGCAAAAGAGGCGCAAGCTCGGGCTCGAACTTGCACTCATAATAGTAAAATGTACAAATAGGCAATGATTAGATTCTCTTCTATATTTTTTTAAACAAAACCCCAAGAAAGACATTAAGAGGGTACAGAATCAAAACTTGGAATATCCCCGGAACACTTCGAAATGAGTGAAATATGATCCATGATATCCGTAAATGATAATCACACGCTTGTATTTTCAGCAGATAGCTCTATTTTTGTTCAAACCGACAGATTCTGGCGAGCGCTTCAAAATCAGCCATCGAGTCGGCACGACGCATCTCGGGATATTTGCCCGTGACGTCACGCTCGCAACGTCACGGACCCATACGAAGCCAAGGGTATAGTAATTACGATCGTCGTCACTAGGTGGTGCCAGCTTTATCGTCAGCGCGTTACAATTCTGCCAAGTGGGAATGCCCGAGGTACGGTGTACCAGACCCACTGATATCTATGTATATTTGCTGGATCGCGTTTGACCAGCTCCGCCTATGGACGGGAATGCGGCCACGGTCGGCCATCTTTTTGGTAGAGTTATATTATCTCTAGCCATCATAGTAATATGGCGGACAGCGCTATGGCGGCAGGCTGCCATAAAATAGCCGTGGATCTAGTACACTGTACCGTGGGTGATATTTTGTGCTGGACTGAAGTTGCTCGACGAAGCAGATTCTTGAAACCCGGTGTGAACGGTAGCCTCATCTTTGAGGAGCCGGCGAAAGTTCTACGAAAGCGCAGCACCGAGGGCAAAGCAGCGCAGCTCGCATCGAAAGCAGACGCCGCACCGGCCTCTGCTTTCGATGCTTCTATCGATGCGACTTTCGATGCGTGCTGTGCTGCTTTTCCCCGGTGCTGTGATTTCGTGAAACTTTCACCGGGTCCTCAAAGATCGAGCTACGGTTCACGCCGGGTTTCAACAATATGTTTCGTCAAACAATTTCAATCAAGAACGAAATATAAACCACCGCTATTTTTGCCACAACGCTGTCTGCCATGGATGGATGGTAGTGGCTGCACCAGCTGTACATTGGCTAGAGGTAATATAACTCTACCAAAAGATGGCCGCCAGTGACCGCATTCGCGGAGCGGGCAAACGCGATCCAGCAAATAGACATGGAGATCAGTGACTAGACCTGAGAGGTGCGCCAAGCGCAGCTCAATCCCGCACGCCTCCATCGGACACGCCACACCGTGGCGTAGCTCCTGATGGGCCCGTGACGTGAGACATTCCAACGAAGCTCAGACCTCAACTACCAGGTGGTATTAGGAAATTGTTTTATTTGTTTTAAAATTGCTTTTCTTGCTTTTACAGACGAAAGACTGTTGTTTGTGAGCTGCTGTCATGAAGCAGACCATGTCTACACAAAGAAATAGGCGCTAAAATTTTGCTTTCATACCCCATTAAAGCAGAACAAAAAACTACTGCTCTCCCATTCTTAATATTTTTTTTAACATTAGCTATAGACCGTTTTATCAGGGTCATAGCAGAGAGGGTAATAGAGAAAAAAATGCCCTCCCTCTCACCCCGCATGTCGTCTGCTCCGCCAAGTGGGCTGTACCTAGCATCCGGCTGGCGTGCAAACTCTGTTTAAAATCGCGTTATTTTGGAAATTTCAAGCGCCGATGCGCAGATTTTGGTATGCCAGTTATCGTGTAATACTATGCTAGATAAAAAGGCTAACAGGGTCCAATAGCCCTGTTACCTACGTGCTAAAAAATAATAGGGAAAACTGTGTCAGATTGGCCGGTCTCTCCGGCGAAAAGTAAATCCGGTTGCTGTACCTTTTTTACTATACAAAGTTTGTATTGGTGTAGGCCTTTAGCGACCATGAGTGGAAGTCTGAAATAATAAATAAAACGTGCTCTCCTGCCGCAATACACGCAGTAGTTGAGATTTGTACTGCCGGCTGACTCAACAGCTATTTAAGTAACGGAAAAAAGATATGATAGTTGATCGTTTACCGCTATAGGCTATAGGCTGATTTCGGAGTAGACATAACTATTCTAAGAACACGAACCACTTCACAATGGCAGCCACAAGCGAGGGCGCTGCGGTCAAATGCTCAAATGCGTATATAACCACGTTCCATACCACACATTCTCGTTCTGACATGGACCGTTGACTTAAGCGGTGGAGATGCGTTCCCACGGCTTCTAGCGGATCCAAGCTGATCCGTTAGAAGAACCACTGGCTCTGCATTTCACCGACCATAAAGCAGTAATAATGAAGTCGAAACACAACCCGGAACTCAGCACCACTTATGAGCAATAAAAAAAATCAGCGCCATCAGCACTACCCATGAACAATAAAATCAGTATCATCAGCACAACCAGAGCTTCGCCCCAATCAACATCATTCACCACGTGGATCTGCGGGCATTTCTTTTTCTTACCGTTCATGCCGAAGCTGGCAGGTGGGATTAAGGAAAGTCGAGAACTACCTATCACGCTAGGGAAAGTCGAAAAGGCAATAGACGATTTGAAAGGGGGGTGGGGGGGGCGATTGCCTGGGACTGATCGTTTCGTAGCGGAGTTTTATAAAGTGTTTAAAGATCGAGTAGCTCCTTCTTTGCACCGTGTGTTTTCCGAGGAGTTCCAACCTAATGTTTTACCCCCGTATATTTTGCCTATTCATACTGTTTTAATCACCAAGAGCGAGGATCGAGTTGAGCTACATTCGGTTGGAGCGTACCGCCCGATTCCTCTGTCAAATGTGGACTATAAGATTTTGATGAAGGTGCTGGCGGAACGACTACCGGCTGTGATCAACCTTATAGTCGGTCCTCGCCAGACGTGTGGTATTATGGGAGTACAATTGTTACAAACGGGCATGTAGCGCGAAGTGTTTTGGAGTGCAGCGACGATTTCCAACAAAAGGTTGTGCTACTACAGATAGACCTTGAGAAAGCCTTTGACCGCCTGTCCTGCGAAACTCGTTTTTCCATCTTGGAATATGTTAATTTAGGTTTGGTGCTGTGATGGCTTACGCATGGCTTACCTTAACTGCGCCACACGTCTGGTTGTGAATAAGAGTGTGAGTGAAAGTATCGCCCGTTTTTCTTCTGTGCGGTTGGGATGCCCTCTTTCGCCGCTGCTGTTTTGGATTTTTGTAGAACGCTTTTGTTTAAGTGTGTTACGTAGTGGGCATATACGCGGCTTTAATTTACAAGCCAGCGATGTTCGTTTTTTGGCATGCGCCGATGCTGTGGCTATTTTGTTTTTGTACTGACAAAGAGAGTGTAAAGAAAGCCGCAGAACTAACAGAGAAGTTCTGCGAGAACACGTGTAGTGCTCCAAATTGTCAAAAGTGTCAAGGGTTTTGGCATGGAGATTGGCCCACCAAGCCCACTGGTTTATTAATCTGTCACGTGGCCCTACACGCCGGTGCGGTATGTTGGACTTCCACGGGAACATTACCTCGACAATGAGGAGTATTGGAATGAATAAGCTCAATCGCTGCGCGCAAGGGCGGATAAGTGTGTGTGTGTGGGGGAGGGGCGAGTGGGAAAGGCTGTTCAATGTTGGCGCGTGCTTCGCCTTTTAGCTGCGAAGGTCTGGTACGTGCTGCATGTGCTGCATTGTTCGCGAGCCAACATCCAGCGCATGCACCGTGTTTTTGCTTCGTCTATTTGGAGCTCAACGTGGGAGAAAACGAGCCGAACTAATCTCTTACGGCGCGTGAATAATGGCAGGCTGGGTCTGTTGCATCTCTTTGTCAGACAACTCTTTAATATGTTTTGCTTTCCAAGGGACCAGAAGGACCCTCTACTGCGTTCAGTCATTCAGGTGCGGCTATGCAGTGCATTGCCCGAATTTATTGTTTCGACTGATATTCATTCCAGTTCTGGTGTACGCGGTTTTTTGAAATAGGTTGTGTCTGCTTATTGGTTCTTTGGAACGCGTTTTTTGCTCGAGTATTTTGTCCAGTGTGTCACGAAACCGTCTGACCAAAGACTTGATTGTTTCCCTTTTCTTACTCCACTGTACCGTTACTTTTATAGTGCAAAAAGTGGTCAGAATGTTTTGAAGCGTGTCAAGCAAATCAGGGTCCCCGCCTTCACAATATTTTTTTTTCAATCTACACAATGAAACCTTGCCGGTAAAAGCAGTTTTTAAAAGGAAAAGGTATTCCCGTTGCATGGTCGGTAAACACTCTACTTTGCAAAATGCCAGAGACGATAGAACACGTTTTGCTTAGCTTCTGAGACGCAGTGTTCCTTTGCGACGTCCTTCAAAGGACCCTTAAAGAGACTTACCATTAACACCTCACGGAATCCGTTTTTTGCCTGTTTATGGAGGAGACAACATTGTACTCCATGACATGATTATGCTGGTCGGTCTCAATAACTCGTGGCGCTGCCGCATGACTGTAAGACACGCGGACGTCGACGTGCGTCCTGCATACAAGTATTTTCTTGAAACGATGTGCTTTTTGAAAAAAAAATGTTTAAGGTTCAATCGCCCCTCCTGGACCTTTTTCCGCTTCTTGAGGAGTTGGCGACCATCACTGGTCTGTGAAGGTGTTTGATGAGCTTGATATTTGTATGTGCACAACCCCTATAAAAATGGTTATTGCCGTTCGAAAGAAATATTATTGCCGAATGGCAATAGGCGTCTATAAGCAGTTAATCAGCAGGCTACAGATGTTCATCGTCATTGCGACGTCATCCTGTTGACCCGGATAGCCATTTCGCCACCGTCAACTTTTTGCCATTGTATTGGTTATTGTCGGTGTATCACCAGTGTATCTACATGTTAATGCTAATTGGCTACAGGAGGCAATGAAAAGACTATAAATTTTATAATCTTTTGATTGCCTCCAATAGCCAATCAGCGTTAGCATGTAAATGCACTGGCGATACACCGACAATAACCAATAGAATGGCAAAAGGTTGACGGTGGCGAAATGGCTATCCGGGTCAACAGGATGACGACTCAACGACGATTAACATCCATGGGTGGCCGTGGATGGTATTCGTCGTTTAGACGTCATTTGATCAACCTTCGTAGCCATTTCGCAACTGTCAATGTTTCGTCAATTTTCAGCTGGCCAGCCAAAAAATCCATAAGAAAAGCATCCATGACCTCACCGGCTTCGGCAGTGCCGTTTACGGGCTGGTGCGATTTCATGGCCTGATACACGTAGTGCCGGCTTGCAATATGGGAAGAAAACAAAGATTGAAGACAAAGATTGAAGAACAATTTAAAGAACCAAAATTTATTAATCACAATGTCATTAAAATGACTAGTGTTTTTTGCAAAAGACTGAGTTAATCGCCCAAATGTAAACGATGAGTGAAAAAATGACCTTTCCTTGCTTCCTGACATGTTTGTAAGGTGTGAGCTGAAAGAAGAAAAACATTATAAATTAAGTGGGCATATAACCAGCAATATCCTTGCAGCACATTCGATATAATGCACAGAAGAACCTTGCTCACATGTTTTCTCGGCTGTTATGTTCACGGACACCGGTCCTATCGAATGTCCAAAAGTATATAGTATGTGTTTGAATTACAAACTTCATGAGTTGCCTTCCTGGCTCTTATGCCCAAAAACTGCCACTCAAGGTGGCCGGTATGACTACTTGGAACACATACCCTGTTCCTTTTGCTTTACTCCCTTTATTTCACCTCCTTGCCTCTCTGCATTGTGTTTCTTGCTTGGTCCTGTATGACACTAAGAGATTCAGGCTCTCACGACACCCCATTTTTCTTTACCACCTCCATGCCACCATGTTCAAGCAGTGCTGATTGCATCAAGCTCCACTGCTTTGATCTGGCATGCAGGGTGCAGTGATTTGTTTGAGGCAGCTATGGTTTAGCTCGATGGGCTAGAATTTTTGCATCCTTATATTTCAATATCTTTTTAACTGCAACTATAAACAACGCACCACTGCGATGGCGCGGCTGTCGGCACAGCACATGTGCAGACATGTCTGCTCACACGAATCTGGTTCCTGCGCATGCAGTGCCCATAGCTGCTGTGGGCAAATGCAAGCTTGTTTGTAAACAGTGCGTTACTTATAGTTCAACCACAATTTTAAGAAGTGTTGAAAAAATTGTCAACCTGTAAAATAAGGCAATCTTTTTTACAGCCATAAAAGCTAAGGTGAAATAAACAGAGAGAATAGAGCTTCCTGAAACATCTATAGCTATCCCAAGGGCATTATCAGTTGTTACATCTTCGCTCATGTCATGATCCTTTATTGTGACTGCATAAAGACGCAGCAGCAGGGTTCTACTGTATTTCACATAATGTTTGAATGTGCAATAGCTTTAACTTCCACAACACATTAGCCAACCATAGGTTGTCAAAATGTGAACTCCACAATAATGCAATAAGTATCAATACAATAATAATCCCTGGAAAAGGGGTACAAGGGGGACAAACAGGAATCTCCTTTGTCCCCCTTGTCCCCCATCTCCAGGGATTATTATCGTCATTCTTGTCTTGAATAAAAGGGTCTACTTGTGTCTCTTAAGAGAGGGAAGCAGCTTACCTGAAAGAGCATAGTGCCCCGGGACAGAAATCGTGAGAGGCTGTCCTTGACTTGCTTCCCCACATTGCCGTACTCCGTGAAGGTGTGAACTGAAAGAGCAAATGAGAATTGCAATTAAAAATGATAATAGCCCCTAGAAAGCTACACTCAAGTATTGGTACTCTTTTCCTCATTGTCCAGTGCTGTCAAAACGGTCATTCATCCATTTGGATGGTGAAATTCGTTCATGTGCATGCAGCTTGTGGGCACTGCCATGTTGTCATTACGTCATTACTTCAATTGAATGTAATATTCACTTCACATTAGACAAAGATTTATGTATTACTTTTGATAAAATCTTTAGATGCATGGCAATTTTAACAGCAGCTTGGGGGCGTTCCCATAGATGCACCACTCTTTAGTCGGTTTGGAGAGTGAATCTTTAAACGCTCACTCTTTTTATCGTACGGGAGGAAGCACTATCTATCCCCTAACATCGGAAATAATTTTCCTTTAGAAATTAAAGCTATGACGGCCGCACAAGAAAAGTTTCGTACAAAAAAATATAGACAAAATAGGGACAAAAAGAGTCCCAATATTTTTTGGTCATGGATCCCCAGTCAAGGGGTTAAGAAATTTGATCTTATTTTTCAAAGCAAAAACATGCCAGGACTATGTTATAGAGTGTATAGCTCTTTTTACTGTGGTCATAATGAGGTGGCGTAGCCTTTGTCATTTGCCCAATAATGCTCAACAAACACAAAACTAAAACGAAAATTCTCGCAGACCAAGAGCCATTACTACAGCAATTGCAAGTTTTGAGCGTAAACATTTCGGCAGAGGCCTGCCTGGTCAGAAAAAAGCTTAGAAATTCAAAAATTTCCGTCCACACACCCGCATATGTGTTCCCTACATAAAGGGGACTAGCGAAGCGCTGTCATGTACGGTGGCAAAAGAAAGTATTCAGGTGTCCCACAAACCGGTATCAACACTTGGACGTATGACGCTGCGAATGAAAGGTCGTCCCTCTAAACAAAGAGCGCAGGGCATTGTATATTCAATTCTATGCCACCTACATTGGCGAAACAAAGAACTTCCCAGAAAGAATTCAACAACATAAAAACAATGTCTGCAAATTCGACCACGAGCGCAGCGCTGTTGCAGAGCACTGTGAGGACAATGACCATCGCACTGACTTCGCAAACACCCTCATGAATGTTGAGACAAACTTCTGCCAGCAGCTTTTTATAGTCATGGCATATCCAAACAACACCAGGAAACATCAATAGGTCCACTGGCACATTGCCATCATGCTACGTGAACGGACTAAGCCACCTAACAAAGTGAAAAAAGAGACCATCATCGTATAAGAAAACGAAGCTGCTGTCCCCTATCTGGAAACAGTCACCCCTGAAGAAAAAACCAAGCTGTTTTTGAAACGTTGGGACTTGTTGTAGGATTTGGTTGGCGATTTTTTTCAAATTCCTATGTATGAGTTTTGCATTTGTTTGAGTCATCATTCACTTTTTTACCGTATTTACCCGCATAATGAACACACTTCTTTATTCTGAAATTGACATATATTTGGGGGTGCGTTCATTATGCAGGGTAAATTTCTGCATTTACACACTTCGCAAAAATGTCATTTTAGGTGCCAGTGTGACACGGCAAAGTACTGTGGCATGTCTCCACTGACGGAGGCGCATTGACGGCTGGTCGTGGGCACGCTACAATAACCATGTCCTATAATTTGAAAACCTTTTTAGGGTGCTTGCGGTGTGCCTTCTGTCAAAGGAAAAGCGCCCTCCTAATAAAACAAGCTTGCATGTGTGAGAAATTTATGTGTCCAATAAACGAATATGATCAAATAAGATCATACAAAAACCTTATAAGAACATATAAGAACAATATAGGAAATATATAAGATTATATAAGAAGTTATAAGAAACTGAACAGAAGTTTCTTATAACTTCTAATATAATTTTATATTGTTCTTATATGTTTTTATAAGGTTCTTGTATGTTCTTATATGATCTTATTGGATTATATGCATTTGTTGGACATAAAAATTTCTTATACATATAAGAGTTATTACTAGCGAAGCTCACTCAGCATGGAGAGTGACGCGACCGTCCTTAGGCCTAACCACTTTCACGATTTCACTGTCCAAAAGCGCACCACAGATGACCACGTGTTTGTTGACATCAATGCATTCGGTGGGCGAAACATGTCCGGGGCTGGGCAATTCCTCGACCCCAGCTATGTTAGGTGTACGCGCCGCTCGGTTTCATTGTTGATCACTTCCGCAACTACACACTTGCAGCCATGAGAGCGTGTGCTGCTATGCTTGGCCTGGCTTGACGTGGCCTGGCCGCTTGGCGGCGAAAGAAAATTGGCTTGGTGGCAAGCCGAGTTGGACGCAATTTGAGACTCACGGAGCGAGTAGATACAGTAAATAAAAACATTCTGAAAACTTCTCAGGTGTTCCTCAACTTCAAACGCACCCACCGGATCAATCAACCACCTCCCTTTCATTACCTGACCCCGCCTTCTGCACATGGTTATGAGCGGGAGTGTAACACATGGCGAAAGATAGACATATGACTGGTCCAACGAGCATGTAGCTTCTACCACGCTATCAGCTGGTCATTAAACAGAGTATAGTGATGCAGCACAAAAATATTAGTGCCATTTCAGAATGTCTGAAGGAGAACACACCCTCAAACATCCTGAAACTGTAGAGAGTTTCCTGCAGAGCCACTCGATTTGATTGGCCAGGCAGTAAATAAAAGATACACTCACCAAAGCACTGTGTCGCCCATGATAAGCCTGCAACTCCCTTCAGTAATTGGGAAACAACCAAAAAGCCACAGGAATGTAACACTGGATCCTGAAACAGAAAACAGAACAGCAAAATGCAGGTATTAACACAATATACAAACTGCCTCAGGGAGTGACACTTAAAACTAGCTACAGTTCTTTGGGCACCGTCTTTCTATTACAGATAATTGTGCGTGAGAATGTGCTGTCATTATCTTTCTAGCCCTGTAAACCTCTCCCAAGTCTAACGTCTCTGACGCTGGTTCCGCAAACTTCATAAAATCTGCCACTGCTCCATTATCAAGTTCTAGAGCAAGTGACAAGTTAAAATTTCAATTGTGGAGGCTCACAGGCATTAAGCACCTGCTTCAAGCCCCTCGGCTGTCGAGAAAACACTATGTCAACCGCTCCGAAACATAGGCTTCGTGCAGAAGAGAGATTGAAGTATGCTGCTGATTCAGTAGAACTACATCAAATTCATCAACCATTGCTTAGCCGATTCACTATGCGACTCATCGTGACGACGAGACTTGGACTTGGCCAGGGCAATATGTTTTACAGAGAAATGTTTACTGATTTGACGGACAATGTCATTTTATTAAGCAGCCTTATTTATTTGCTCTGTAAGAAGCAGATGAAGAGCAGTGAAGAGGAGCAAAACACAAATAGTGCTATGGACAACGGCAAGTCGAAGAAGTGATAGGACAAGCGCTACTTGTGGTTCTTCAACTTGTCCTCGTACTGACATTTGTGTATCACTATTGTTTAAGCAACTTGTCAAGCAGTTCAATTTAGTACCAGTGAAGCGGCTTGTCAGTGGCCTTGTCATTCAAGCAGGGAACATGCAGACAACAAACCACTTTGATGGTGATGACCTCAACATTTTCATGTCATCTCACAAAAATCGCCCCCAAAAAAGTTGATCCTGCACTTATGTTGCAGAATGTATGCATCATCTGACGGCACAGTCTGGAGGGTCACACTGCAGTTCTCTTCGTGCGTTACACTCCCAGTTTCAATGCGGCGACCAATAATTGTTTCGGTGATGCAAAAAAAAGGCATTGCTCTGAATATTTTGTTTCCATTATTTAACTTATCAAAGCAAATTGCACGTTAATTGGTCCTCAAGATAAACGTGTCACGCCGACTTATTAAGGATAACAACAATCCAGTCCTTGACAAATTAACTGAGGGCAATAAAGAAAGAAACAAGGAGGTCATGCGATAATTGTATCGGGGAGTGGCAACAGTCCCAGGAAGATCTGCTTCAGTTTTTGCAGTATCATCGAATTCCTCATTAGGCAACTGTTATCAGCTTTGGCCACTGCTCATGCATTACATTTTAGAGTGAAGCACACTGTACGATGGCATGTTTACTCCGTGACATGCCAACCTTTTTCTGGGTTCCCAATTATCCCGAATAATACACAAAATTGCAAATAAAAGAAGCAGTTAGATCAATAGGTCACACAAATCTATGTGAAACGAACAGTCTAGATCAGTGCATGCAGGGTGACTCCATGTGGGGCTGTATAGGAGCTTTACAACCACCCCAATAGCTTGTTAAATCAAACCCAATTATCCTCTGCTAAATGTGTGAGCTACATGGTCTTGGCAGACACTTCAATTCCTCACTTACCCCGCTTATAAGTCCTAGAGTTGTACTCCCACTGCTTGCATTTGCTTTGGCATCATCATCCCCCCCCCGTTTTCTCCCACACTAAGTGGCAGAAACACTGTTCTTATACTGCATGTGGCTGATTATTAAAAGCTTTTTGGATTTTCAATCTAAGTAAATGCACATCCTGAAAAGGAGCTCATTGCCTAATGAAGTCTACGAGAAAATTTTGAAGTGCGGGATATATGAAGTTTGCTAGACCTATGGCGGACAATATTTACCCTCCAAATCAAAGCAGCACCAAATGTGTCGGCCATGAACCCATGACAACTTCAGATGAGACTAATGACAAATGCATAAAGTATATGATCATTACAGAACGACCCAATACTATAACCCAGAAAGTTGAACAACAAGCTTACGTGAACAACACGCTTACAAAAAGATATCTAGAATGCCAAAGAATCAATGGAAATAAAAATAGGAAGACTTGACTGATCCTTTCTGAAGTCCCGATCTTGGTATCGATAGCATGCATCGATGCTTTCAATCAAGCTTTGAGATGTGGCCACAAAACACACTTGGGTGAAGCTCCCAATTATTATGCTCTTAGGTGGACAAAAGGCTCACTTCAAACAGCTTTCAGCAATAAAAAAACATGCCAGATAATAACATCACATGGTTTCCCCAAAAATAAAACATATAAACCTCCAACACCTCTCAGGGCTAAGGAAACAACCAAGGACGCACAAGAATGAAGCACCTGATCCCAAAGTGAATGGAATGCCAAGGTGCAAGACTGAATGCAAAACACACCGCTCTTCCAAGCAACTAACACTAGCTACAATTTCTTGGACACCTTCCTGGTAAACTAAGAACTAAAATATTAATTATAATTACATGTGGTGCATCACCTTCAGGATTGCTGGATGATGTGCAACTCTGGGAGCTCTTCAAGATTAAAGTGAGCAGAAATTTTTTACTTGGCCTGAAAATGTCTCATACTTTGTATCTTGTTCAGAGTTAAGCAATAACACCGTAGCTATCTACTAACACATTACACCTAGAAAGTATCACCTACGTAAGACAAGAATAATTCAGACATTATCTATTGTTAACGCCGTTCTGAAAAAGACAGACTTGCACAGTCCGTCCCACCATCCATGTGGCACACCCATGAGTTCTTTTGTTGTGCAGATGTGCCCAGACGCACGTTAAATCTCTCTCCGACCGGCCTCCATGTCCACAACAAGGCTGTAACCTTTCAGAAGTGTGATCATGTGGCCATGGCACTCTGCGGATCGACTGCTGTGGTTACATGTAACCCAACAGCGGTGGATTTCTGCTACTGGACCCTCCACATGGAGGGAATGAATTCCCAAGGGCTACGACAGAATGTGCAAACCTGAACCGACTGGCTGCATCAGCGAACCCTCTCCAAATTCCAGTCGCTGTTTCGACAGGGACGACGGGGAGCACAAGCTTTGTCAGTAGCGACGGCACCCCCACAAGCCAAAGTCCGTGGCAGCACCTGCGACAGCGAGCCCTCCCAGAATCCCTGTCACCACTTCGACTGGATATTACAAGAAGCACAGGTGATGGCGGTGGCGCCACCACAAGCCAGAGCTACATGGCAGCACCTCCAGCAGCGAGCCCTCCATGAGTATACCATTCACCATCTTGAATGGGAACACGGGGAGTGCAAGCGTTGACGGTGCTACATACCTGGGATGGCAAATAATGTTTTGTAGCGACCGAAGTGGCCAAATAGCTGCCAAGCGAAACTCGGCATTCAACTCTAATGATGAGCCATGCTGTTTCGACTATGATCGACATATGTTTGCCAATTGCACTAAACCGGAGAAGCATGAAGGCTGCATCAATTTTAATAGAATGGGACCTAAGGCAACAAACTGCCAGTGAAAACAGTGATGAAAGCTCAAGGGAGTTACTTCCAACACTGCTAAATAGATAGGACAACTTACCATGAACTCCTATTGATATCTGCCATGACGCCTGAACCTCGGCACTGTAGGTGATGTCAGTGGTGTCGTCCCAGGGAACTCAAACTAGGAGTTCACTGAGCAACTCCTGCTTGACCAGGGCTGCACTGATTATAAATGTGAAGAACAGATATTTTATGTTACATAAATGACAAAAGATAGAAAAGGCACAAACAATATCATACCTGCCAAGTTCAGAGAAACCAAATCCAGGAGAATATCTAAGCAGAAGGGTTTAAGAAGAACTATTGACAACAAATTTACATGAAGACAGCTTTATTATTTATATATTGCACTGCTCATGCTCACGGGATTGCAGCCGTCTGCTGCGATAGCAAAAACTCATTCTTTAAGTGCAGAAAGGAGGGGGGGGGGTAATTTATGTTTTCCGGGAGCTTTTTCTGTCAATCGTACAACTGATCAAAATTCAAAAGTCTTGCGGGTAATACGGGAAACTTGGCAGGTATGCAATACTAACAGACACAATTTGCTACCGGCAATGCCAAAAGAGAATGCAGGTTGCATCAGCTATGCATAAAGATACTTCGAACAACATTTACCCTATAGGGTGTATTCACGCAAGGCTAGCGAGCAGTGCACTTTGGGTACATCACTATATTTGTGTTCGTGATAGCAGACAGCGGCGCGCGCACAGCCTCACGGGCCACACTATGCAGCGAATCTTTCTCCGGTTCAGGTGACACCATGCACGAAAATGGTGTTGTTCTTGTGCAACAGTCTGCTGTTGCACAAGGACAAAGGATGCACTGGGAAAAAAAGACGAGGACAGCAGGCGTTGCACATTGCCAGTTTTTGCAAATCCCGAGAGTCCGAACACACATGCAAAATGGCTCGGTCGCTCTCCCTGAAACAAGAATGACTCGCTTGCATCAACGTGCAAAGCCCGAACAAAAATCATGAGAAGTGGAGAGTATCTGAGCATGTTAGTGAAGTTGGTCAGTGCACGTCTGTTTGTGTGGGGCTTGTGACTTTCCACATGGCAGCACCTTGGGGCGCGGGAGGGTGGCGTCGTAAAGTTGGGGCGACGTTTCCTCATACAGGCGGCTTTGGATTGGGAGACACAGCGCAGGGTTCCTAAGGAAGCAAGAATCGAGTAATCTGTGAGGGGGACTGCCAACACTTGCAGTGTTGCAGTGTGTTTTAATGCGAAAACATTCTTTAGCTACTTCACCCGGATTTCGCTATACGATATCTGGCCTCGTAACAAAAGAAGATAAATCTGTGTCGCGTGTATGTGAAGCAGCAGTACGCACTCCTTCACATAAGCACCCTATTCGGAGGTGGCAGAGAATGAATGCGCACTCCACCCGATTGGCTGCGGCGCAAGGAGGTAAATCCGCGCCTCACATACATGATGTGGCTTTTGACTTCCGTCGTCCGCCGCCGGCGATCAGACGACCCGTAAAGGTTTATTACCATCCAGAAAATGCCTCTGGCTTGGGCAGAGAAACGTAGCTGGGCTGCCAGGCTAGAGGAGCGCTGGGAGCCCAAAGAAGAACTGACGCGGGACGGGGCGCTCCTCATTTAGCTTGCAGACAAGGGAGAGCCGCCCCCAAACTATGGTGCGTTGACTTGGTGAAGAGCGGCGGGTCGAGTGGCCCACAATGGAGCGGCAGTATCTGACGTCAATGATTGTAGTAAACCATTCACAAAATAAAGTGTTTACTCAAAATTTGTGTTGTCATTTTCACAGTGAGCTGTGGCGTATGTCTCCCGATGAATGCTATCGCAATTCGACAGCCAATAATAGTGGTTTCTATGATGTAGTTTTTAGCAAAGTGCAGGGGACACTGCGACAATATTGCTAGCGCTGGTGTAATACCTCCAACGGGATACTTGGCATCAACTTTGAAGGGTTCGACCACTGCTGTGGTTTACAGCAGTCGCGGATAGTCCTCGCCGTCGACTGGTTCATATAGGAGCACGTGGACAATGTATAATTTTAACTGATTGGTTTGTTCATCAGTGAGAGAGAGAGAGAGAGTTGGAAATGTCAAATGGGAGAACAGGGGAAGACAATAATGACTTCACCCGAGGCTCTGGGGGGGGGGGGGTCGTTGAGATGGTCGTCTAAGTTGGGATTTCTGTAACTATGTAAATAAATGTACATAGTCGAACTAAAGCAGCGCAAGTTGGCACATCACTCAGCAACGCGCCCGCCACCAAGCTCCTAACGATCGGGGCTGAACCCTCCTTTACCAACAACTGGAGCAACAACTATGTTCAAGGCACTTCACCTTGGACAAGTGTCGGCACGGTTGGGTTTTTTGTTTGGGTCGGGCCTGTCAAGTGTGCGTGTGTAGCCAAGATGTTTCTTGGCTGCCCAGTCAGGACTGTAGTCATTAAACTAATTTGCTGCAGCATTTGCGCAATGCCGAATCAATAAGAAAAACAGCCGAGGAAGAGAATGTGCAAAGCATTAGAATTTTCACAGTTTCAGCTAAAAGCAACGGCAACCTCTGAGATTGCTGCGAGGCAAAGAAATGTGTGCTCATGAACGGTGATTTTTTTCGATGTCGATTTTCCAACGCATTTGCGGTAAGGAACTTCCATTCCAGTCTCTCGACCTTCTGGTTTGTCTCAGTAGAACTTTGGCTTCGAGTAGGCCGAGCCCGCTCTATGACATATTAAATCAAAATAATGTCGTACAAAAGCCAACCGTGCCGACACTTATCCAAGACGAAGAAACTTTAGCACACTCGACTTGCCGAAATCTTCATCAAGGTTTTTCCCGTTGAGGCGCTCGCAAGTCATTCGCGTTGCCTTCTCACGGAGAGCAACAGAACCTTTTCGCACTTGTTTGTCCGGACTCCGGGATTTCCAAAACCAGGAGTCTGCAACACCTGCTGTCCTCGGTTTTCTCTTTCCAAGTGTCACACAGTTTTTATTCGGGACGTCACCTGAAATAGAGAAAGATTTGCGTAGTATGACAATCTTGTTGATTGTGGCCCGCGCAGCTAGCTGTTAATGTGCCGACGTCTCTCATCACGGATACAAATATGGTGATGCACAGTGCGCCGCATAATGAAAGACCCACTGGGAGCGCGTGGCCAAGGCGGTGGCTGGCGGGGGCGCTGCGAGTGCTCGGGACAATTCCATTCTGCTTCAAGGGAGGACGCTCACTCGGGGCTCAGCTAAAGCGAAACGTGCTTATCAGTTTGTGCTGAGCCCCGAGTGAGCGTCCTCCCTCGAAGCAGAATGGAATTGCCCAGAGCGCTTGCAGTGCCCCCGCCAGCCACCACCTCAGCCACGCGCTCCCAGTGGGTCTTTCATATTGCGGCGCACTGTACGCAGAGTGCACGGCTCACTAGTCCGTGTTCCACGGAAACTAAGAGACTGCCTATTGCTGTTTGGTAAGATCTACACTGGAATACGCATGTATTTTGTGGGATCCGCATCAGAAGTACCTTGCAGATAAGTTAGAAAAACTTTAAAACCGTGCGGCGAGATTTGTAACAGGAAATTATAGTAGAAACAATTGCGTAACAGGGACAAAAAATGTACTTGGTTGGGAAACTTTATTGTCAAGGCGCAAAGATTTTCGATTGAGGTTCTTGCTCGCAATTTTTAATGATATGACTGGTATTGATAAAAGCAACTACATAAAATTACCTAACTACATTTCAAATCGTGTGAATCATACCAGAAAAATAAGGGAAATTTCTTGCAGAACAGATATAAGTTTTCATTTTTTCCACGCACAATCGCTCAATGGAACCTGTTACCAGTTTTTTATTATTCGTGACGACGTGGGACCATTTATCTCAGGAAATGGTCTTGATTTTTAATGTTGTTTATGTCCAATGTTTATGTATTTTCTTTATTGACAGCCCAGGTTGTATATTCAAGAGTTCTGTTTTTATTTTATTGAGCGTATTAATCTATGGGCTGTGCCTGCTATAATGCTGTAGTTTTCGGCACTGCAGGTTTTTTTTTTGTAAATAAAAAACACACTCTATAGTGCCGGAAAGGCATTCACTGCTTCAATTGGGATACACATCTTATTTAAATTAGATGGCGCCCACGAAATTATTATTTATAAACCTCACATCAATCGCAACAAAAAACCATAAAAACTACTGCAGTAGATTAAAACTCTAACCACATAAAGCTTCTTTTTTTTTCACACGCTTTTTTTGCGTTGTTAGAGGACACCGACAACAATAATAGGGAGTTGTAGTAGACCGTTTCCGCAGCCCGCTAAGCACCCGGATAGCGCTCCGTAACCCGCCAGAAGAGGCTTGAACTATGCAGACAAGGCTGGCGGCGCGCATGCGCAGCTGCGGCGTTTTCTTTACCGATACTATAGCGGAAAGAGTGAAGCTATACGCACTCCGGAGTGCATTTCGGACGAAGTTGCTATACGCACTCCGCGGAGAGCTCATGTCATTCGGGCCACCCTTTTTGAACGGCGCGTCTATCACTGGGAAGCGTGTTAAGCCAGCCCCCCGCCTAAATTACAAAACTTAACCAGTAAACGCCGCTTCGCGGCGTCCAGCCGGCAACCCAAGCCCCGCTGTCCCCGATCGCACCTCCGGAAAGGGAGTCCCATACCATTTAGTTCTGCGAAGTTTCCGCGACGTCATCATCGCAAAAAAGAAATGTCGTAAATATCGCCAAATGCCTCGACAAAACAAAATGTTCGAGAAATAAAGAAAAAAAAAGTAGGCCCACCGCGGATCGAACTTGCGTCGACTTGCGTACAAAGCGGACACCTTAAATCGCTTAGAAAACTCGTTGTGATCATTCGTTTTATACGAGTTTAGCGGAGTGCGTATAGCCATTTCGTCCGAAATGCACTCCGGGGTGCGTATAGCTTTACTCTAGCGGAAAAGAAAAACTATACTACAACTCCCTAATAAGACGCGCGGGCCGACAAAGAAACCTGGCCAGGACAGATATCGGTACGCAGCGATGCGTGCCGAAGCGAAGTGACGCTGACGCGGACGAAGCAAGGCGTGAAAAACGAACCGCGTACGATAAAACGTCTGCCAGGTCGACCGCCTCTCGCAACCCGTCGGGCGGTTTGACGAAAAGCGCGTGGAGAGATGGATCGCCAACGGGAGATAACTGTCAGAATACATTTCTCGAACGCGATTGGGCAAACGCGGGCAAGGAAATTAAGGAGATTCCAGAACGGAAGCTTAGAAGGACGCAGAGACAAAGGGCTTACCTTGGGACAGCAGCACCGAGCACAGAGCCGATTGAGCCGTGCCCACGACCTCCAGGGCTGTTCATTCCTGCTCGCGTGGTGCATCGCCACTTACTAGTCACTAATTTCATTCTCGGATGCGGCATATCGGGTCAATATGAGTTCTACGTAAAAATAAAAGACCCACGAAACGAAGAGACTTTCGGTCGAAACGCAGGTTCAGAGGGGATTGGATTGGCTTCTACAAGGCTTTATCAAAATGCATATTAAATGCGGAAATAAAAAGTTACGTAACATTAGTAGTAAAACAATGGCAAAACAAAACAATAAAAAGTTTCAATGAACTTAAAAACTAAAACAAATTTATTAAAATAAAAGTTTTATATACAATACGAAACTTCGCTTAGCTGCTTGCTCCGCTCCACGAGCGCGGTCAACAAAACCGAAACCGAAACTTCTCAGAAAGCCGTAAAATACCGCGCGTGCCTTCTATCATTCTGCAATTTGTTGATTTAGTGTTTTTCGATGATGCTCAGCAAGATTCTAATTGAAACCATGCCCTTAAACTCAATATTTAAAACAATTAATTACGCGAAAATAATTAATAACTTAATTATCCCGAACTTTAATACTTTTCCTAAATAGGCCCCAGGACCAAAACGACACAAGCCTTTTTGTGTTGCGACCACGGGTTGCGACGCATTGTTTTCGCAATATCGAATTTGTCCACTTTTCATAAAACACCCTGTATATACGTGTATATATATATACCGGGTGTTTTTGCAAAGACTTTCAAAAATCCTAAAAATTAGTGCGTTTGAAAAAGAAAGAAACTGTCTTCGGGAACAAACTACCAGCCACGGCGGACGTCAGGAATTGCCAAGAACATACTAATAAGCCAGCTAATTAATTAAAACTTGTTAATTAACATTTTAGTTAGTGAAAATAGACAAATGGTTCCAATTAGAAAGTTGCTGAGCGTTATCGAAAACCACTAAATCAGCCATTTTCAGAAAGACTTTGAGCGCGTGAGAAAAGTAGTAGCGCACTTAAGTTACCACGCGTGGATCAGGTACAAGGCTGGGGCTAGATAAGAGGAGGAAAAATCGCGCGGGCGCCTTACCGCAACCGCTAGCCTTGGACCTGCTCCACGAGTGGTAAATTTAGTGCGCTACTACTCTTCTCACGCGCTCAAAGTCTTTCTGAAAATGATTGATTTAGTGGTTTTCGATAACGCTCAGCAGCTTTCTAATTGGAACCACATGTCTATTTCCACTAATTAAAAAGTTAATTAACAAATTTTAAATCATTAACTGGCTTATTAGCGTGTTTTTGGAAATTCCTGACGTCCGCCGTGGCTGGTAGTTTGTTCCCGAAGACAGTTTTTTTTTCTTTTTTTTTCAAACGCCCTAATTTTTAGGATTTTTGAAAGTCTTCGCAAAAACATCCGGTATATATGGGCGGTTTCATTTGGATTCAAGCAATGAGGTGCAGTCGTATTTTTTATTTTGCTTCAAATTTTTATATTTTGTGGCGCATGTTCCAAGAAGAATAATCCTTTTTATTTTAATGTGCTGACCTGACATGTTTAGTTTCTGAGAGAAAAAAACCTCAAAGAAGCGGGAAAGAACGACGAGGTTATGACGATTGTCGTGTATGGCGTTTTTGAATCACTCTCAATCTTAAAGTATTCAAAAGAGAGCGTATATATATTTTAAAGTGATATATATTGAAGTAGATAAAACGACATTGCAACTACTATTTATTATTCGTCGCTTCGATCTTTGTAAAAATCCCCGAACATGCCTACGCGAACAACTGTGACCTTAATTGCGGATTTTTTTTAGTCAACTATGTTTAGTATTACTTTTAAAATAATACCACGTGTAGAACCTTTCATTGTCTTCCAAATTAAGTAAAGATTGTGCCTTTATCATGTTCGAGTACTGAGAAATAAATTATGAAACAGAGAAGGTTTTCATTTTTCGTTCAATTTCAGCACTCTATATAAAAAAACAAAAAAAACATTTTTAACTGTTTTTCTCGCGTCGTTTTCTTTTCACACCCTTCTTTTACCCAGAATACATTCCGTTAGAGGTATTTGCACTGGTTTCGAGTTTTAAGCCTCTATATATGCTAAAAGAGAGCAAATGCCGATGGTGGGTTTTGACGATTGTCGTGTGTGGCGTTTTTGAACCACTCTCAGTCTCAAAGTATTCAAAAGAGAGCCTCTATATTTTTTGATTGTTATATATATGCAAGTCGGCAAAACGACATTCCAACTACTATTTATTATTCGTCGATCCAATCTTTGTAAAAATCCCCAAACATGCCTCCGTGAACAACTGTGACCTAAACTGCGGATTTTTTTTTAGTCGACTGTGTTTCATTTGCTTTATTTTCAGTGCCACGCCAACAGCTATACGCCTTCTTAGTGATGCACTACGTCTAAATAAAAAGAATTCGCATCTCAAGAACAAATGTTGACATGTCAGAACGAAAGGAAGACATCGGTGCACGTTCTAAATGTTCGTTCGCATCCAAAAATATCAATACCAAGTTCATCTAAGTTGGATTCGAATTTGTTAAAAACCAGTTCCAGACGGGTAATAGGGTCAGCGTTGTGTAAAATGGAAGGATAGAACAATGAGCGTATGCGAATAGACCGTTGAGGCACACGCAAATATACACTGTTCAATAACGCTGTGCAGTCAACAACACCATTAACAAATTTAAGCAAGAACATGAAATCACGCGTCATTCGCCTATTACACAAGGAGCGTAAGCCAATTTGTTTACATATTCTTTCATAGTCATAAAATACCTTGGACTGCAAGTAACTATCATAAAAGACACGTATAATTTTTCTTTGCACTCGCTCAATACTAGATGAGTTAGATTCTCCAATGCTGTTCCATACAACTGAAGAAAACTTTAGGCGGCTTAGCACAAGAGAGCGAAATAACATTAAAAACACTGTGGATTTCTAAAATTTCTCGATATACGCGTTATGATACCAAAAACATTTAGAGACGAGTTTACAATATTCATAACCTGATGATTAAATGAAATTCCAGTGTCTAAACAAACTTCAGTAGAGTAGATTGTTGGGCTAGTTGGTTTTGGGACTTGGAAAACATTTTAGCGCTCAAAAACAAGGACAAGTAGAAGAGAAACAGATGATGCGGAAACAAGTATATAGGGCAGACCGGTAGGTGTGTTAATGATAGGCTAAGGGAACACAAACTTAAAGTAGGAAACTATCGGGACGGGCATCTGTCTGATCATTGCCAAAACTGCAAGTGTGTGCCGTTGTTTTCCAAGTGCAAGATCCTGGCGAGGCACAAGGAGAAAACTGTGAGGGAAATAGTCGAGGCACACGAGATTAAGAAGGGTGGGGCAGCATGTGTCAGCGTGGCCTCAATTGATTTACTTGGCAAGGAACGTGCGTTCCTCAATGACGCGGCCTGGCATCGGGTTGGCTCATGATGGGGCAAAATCAGAAATACCGAAGGTATATAAGTGTCGTTTCATGAAATAAAATCAGTTGTTAGTAGCGCACTGTGGTGTCTGTTTCTCTTCTACTTGTCCTTGTTTTTGAGCGCTAAAATGTTTTCCAAGTCTAAATAAACACCCAAATCCCTAATCAGAGACACACGGCTGATAACAGATGTGTCTAAAGCATAGCAAGATTGCAAAACGTCACGTTTCCTGGTGAGAGAGATAATTTTTGTTTTCGATTCGTTTAATACCAGGCCATTGGTCAAGCACCACAAAGAAATAGAGCATACGTCACGCTGAAGCAAAACACAGTCCTCCACAGTGTTTGTCCGTCGATACAATTTTATGTCGTCGGCAAATAACAACATTTTTGAGTATTTCACACAAGAAGTGAGGTCATTTACGAAAATTAAAAAGAGAAGAGGCCCAAGATTGCTTCCCTGTGGGACGCCCGACGTAGCCAAGAAAGGATTCTATAAGCAACTGGACACACGTACCAAGTTCTCGCGTTTAGACAAGTAACTCTCAAAAAGCTTGCAATACTTGGGGCATAATCCATACATATCTAACTTGGCCAATAAATGCCGGTGATCGACTTTATCAAATGCCTTCGTCATGTCAAAGTAGACCACATCAGCTTGCTCCCGGTTATGAACAATGGGCTCAACATCATGCAGAAAAGAACACAAATTCGTCTCCACCGAACGACCTTTCGAAAATCCGTGCTGTTCGGGTACAATTTTCTGACGAAAATACGCATATAGACGATTGTGCAGTATTATTTCGAAAACCTTTGACAATGTGCAGAGCAGTGACACAAATCGATAATTGTTCACTTTACTTCGGTCACCCGACTTAAACACTGGAATAACAAGAGAACTCTTCCACATTGTCGGGAATACACTCGATTCCAGAGGTAAGTTAAAAATGTGATGTAAAACGGGACAAATCGTTTCCGCACAGCCTTTCACTATAAAACTCGGGATCCCATCTATACCCACAGATAACTTCGGCTTTAGCCTTCGAACAGCCTCTATGACTTCGCACTCAGATATCGGGTTGCAAGACAAAAAGTCCCCGCCTCTGATGTCCGGACTTGTCCAAGGTATGTCAGCGGCAGAAAAACAAGCACTAAAATGCTTCGCAAACACGTTTGCTACCAAAGTGGGTTCCGAACAATAACCAGTGTCATCTCGCAGTACAATTGAGGAATGAGTACTGCTTTTATTTATCTTTTTACGAACTTCCAAAGGTCGTTCGGTTGCTTAAGAAGTACTTGCTCATCAGCATTTTCCTGCTTTTGTTTATCGTTCTTATAGAGCTGCTTCGCCAACGCTCGAGATTGACTAAACATTTCATACCATTTTTGGAGTCTTGTCTTTTTGAAAAGACGATAATAATGCAGCTTTCTTCTTAGGCATTGCCTGAGTGACTTCGAAAACCACGGAGGATACTTATTTTTTCTAGAAATTGTTTGGGGTATATACGTGTCTAAAGCTAGCTTTAGTGTTTCCGTTAGTTTGTTGGTACATGACTCAACACACGTATCTCCTAGAACAATGCTCCAATCAAACTCTTTAAGATAACGGTACAGACTGTAATAATCGCCTTTTGGGTAACAAAACAACGACTGCTCATGAAAATCTGCCCTTTTAACTTGGAGAATAAAACGATACCACAAACGGCTTGAGTCGTCCACGCGCGAGAGTGGTTCATCTGCGGTGCAAATGTCGATTGCTGACGTAGCCAGGGCTAAGACTAGTACATTTCCAGAGCAGTTTGGCACACTATTGTATTGCTGAAAGCCATTAAAATGTACGAAGTCTTGCAGACAGTTTATTTTTACTTTTGTTGTCGTGTTGTTCGCTGACGCAATTTAGTTTAGTTTTGTTTTTAAAATAAAACCACGTGTAGAACCTTTCATTGTCTTCCAAATTAAGTAAAGTTTGTGCCTTTATCATGTACGAGTACTGAGAAATAAATATATGAAACAGAGAAGGTTTTCACTTTTCGATCAATTTCAGCACTCTATATAAACAAAAACAAATTTTTAATTGTTGTTTTTGTCGCGTCGTTTTCTTTTCACATCCTTCTTTTACCCAGAATACATTCCGTTAGAGGTATATGCACAGGTCTTGAGGTTTAAGCCTCTAAATATGCTAAAACATTCTGTTCTGTTATCAACATGAATTTCGCATTAAAAATATAAAATTTTGCATTTAAAAATATAGGTTTCCAATAGGAAGTGTATTTTACTCTAATGTTTTACAATATTATACTTTGATATTTCTAACGTAGTATAGATTATGTAGCGCATAGGGTTTAGCCTTGAGGTCTCTCCAATCATGGCGCCGGCGGAAATTGTCTGAAAACCACCTTTCGGCAGTTGCGATTTTATAGTGTTGAGAAGTTTAGAATTGCAAGCTTGTTATTATACACCTAACGACCTCAATGTCTTTTATATGATTATTTATTAAACGTCCCATAGATTAATTTAATAAAGAATAAAATATACAGCTATAACCCATAAACCCACCATCAGCATTTGCTCTTTTTAAGCATATTTAGAGGCTTAAAACTCAGAACTAGTGCATATAGACCTTTTCTGCTAGTGCGCCACCATCTTGAATTGTCGTCACTTCCAGTATGGGCGAAAACACTGTTTTGCCTTTGCCACGCCAATAGAAGGCATTTAGGATATAAGCGTAACCGTCACACTTTCTCGTTTGGCCTCCCCTCTATTTTTTTACTGTTTGCAGGTTGAAACGTTGGATTATTTTTTCGTCGCCCATACCGGATACGCCTGTTAGGTGGCTGGGGACGAGAGTACACAGAAAAAGTCTATACCTCTAACGCAGTGGTTCTCAACCGTTGATGTTTCGCGGACCCCTTGTGGATTGGCAGGGAAGTTGGAGGACCCCGTTCGTGGTGAGGGGAGGGGAAAGGTATATGTTAGATATAACAATAATTTAATAAATTGAAATAACTAAGGACAAGTGTGAAGTAGACTTCTCATGTCGACGTACAGACGAGAAAACTCGCCCGAAAACTGAAAGATATTTTCTGGACCTGAAAAAAGACAACTTTTATTGCCGGGCTTGACTGATGAGGTAGGGGTTCGCGGACCTCTAGAATGCCTTCGCGGACCTCCAGTTGAGAACCACTGCTCTAATGGAATGTATGCTGGCTGAAAAAAAAAACGTAAAAAAACGCAACGCGAAATTTTTTGTTTTGTTTTCGTTTTGTACAGCGTGTTTAAATGGAACAAAAGCAGCAACAACGCAAGAGGGAGATTTCGGGCCTGGCCCCCCCCCCCCCCCCGAAATTTTCCTTTTGCTGGGCACCCCTCTCCCTCTCCCCCTCAACAGCATTTTGTCATCGGCGCCCCCCCCCCCCCTTGAAGCAAAATCCTGGCTACGTGCCTGCTTCCACCGTATCTGTTTCGGCGCCAAAATGGCCGATTAAAGCCCAAATGCAATTCCTCGAGTGGCCGCTGCGTTAGAAATGGCGGCGTAGTGATTAGCTCGGTTCTCGAGTACGGACCGGTGCCACTTTTTCAGAGCAGTCTCTATGGGAGTTTCCCAACTGAGTGGTTCTAGTAACGTTGGCATTGCGTAAGCGCTTGAAAGAAACAAAATTGAGGTTCAGCTTTCAGCCGAGGTTGAGGACTATAGTCGTCTATGAAGGTAGTTTTGTTTTTCCAGTTCTTTACATTTTTGGGGTACTGTCGCATTTTTTTCTTTGTATTATTCTCATGTTTATTTCTGTTGGTTTTACTTCGGATATTATTTGCATAAGCATTTTGGAGACTGTCCTCGCGCCTGTGAATATTGTCATCATTGATTCGGCAGCCCTTAATCGGTTCTTATATATTTTGGAGTCATTGTAATTTCAACTCAATGCAAATATTAAAAAAAACAAAAAAACATGAAGCGTCTGTATGTGAGTGTGGTCGTATTAGCGCGTGTGGATTGTAGTTTTATATTAACCCTATTAAAATATTCAGATATGGCGAATTGTCACATTTTTATTTGCCTGGGTAACAAAATGTGTGTCAACCAATTTTATTTTAGCCATCAGGGGCCGCTTGCTAGAAAGTTTTGACTCAAGTCTTGGCTCAAGTCTTGACTCAGGCGCCTGGCGGTCTCGGCTGAGACCGTGACTGAGACCAAGACGGATCCAGCACGGTCTCCGGCGCGGTCTTAGCCTCAGTCCGGACTTGAGACTGGCACCAAGACCGCCAAGAACGGAGTGAGCAGTACCTAGAGAGGGAATCTAGGGAAAACTGAAGAAATACCGGAGAAAACAAAGGGTGCGTTCCAAATCTACTCGAATGGATCCGAGTTACCCTGGCGGATCAAGTCACGTGACAACACAAATCGAGCAATGCTGGACGCGGGTAGGTTTTCGATCGCAAAGGTACAAAACCTTTACCCTAGAGTGAGACCGAGTAAATTTTGGAACACGGCCGAAGATTCCGGACGTGGAAGTGACGAGTTGTGACCTCCTGTCCAATAAGAAAGCGCCGGCGGCGCGAGGCGGCAAGCGAGAGATTGTCTGCTTCTGCTACGCTGCGATCGGTTTGGGCAAAGAGAAACGACGACAGTCGCAAAACTGCGGCACATGTCTCGTACATACCGTGGTTCCGTGCAAAATAGAAGAAAAAAGAAAAAAAGAGTCAGCGATGCGCGGTTTTGGGTAGATGTTTAGTGCGCACCAACGCTGTCATATTGCTTCGTATCGCGATCGTCTGTCACCACCGTCGTCGACGTCCAGTGCGTACGCCGAATAAAGTTGTCTACAGAAATGCCTGCGTGTCCTTAGATGCCTAATTTTTAAAGAAAAAAATCTGCGCTGGACGTATTTTCTCGGAAGCATTTGCTATAAAAGTTGATAATTATGTTTCGATCATTAAGTTAGCAGACGACCGTCTGCGTTTGCTGCACGCAGACATGGATGTCGCCGGTCCATCACGGATGCCTCCCAAGGTAAAGAAATCAAATTGGTCCGAAGATGAAAAGTTTCAATTGGTTTACGAAATCGAGAAACGCAAACGTATAATTAAGAACAAATTTAACAACACTATTACAAAAGCTGCTAAAAGAAAAGCATGGCAGGAGATCGCATCCGTGATGAATTCGCGGCATCCATCGACGCTTCGAACTGTGCCGCAAATAAAAAAACAGTGGCAAAACCTCAAATCTCGCAGCCGCGCTGAACTGGCCCTCTCGAAGAAGGCAGACTCCACGACCGGTGAGTTTACTATACATATGTTTTTACTGCACATAAAAATGCAGCACACATTCTGTGTGCTAAAGAAGTTTTTTTCACTTTCTCATTTTCTTGGCTGAATTATAGAAGCAATTAAGATATCAAGCTATTAATACAATCAAATCAAAACAATGAATGTGCTTGCTGCAATCAGACAAAATTTAATGCCCAAACAAAATATAAAGTGAACCTTGTCTTCCACAGGCGCAGGGCGCAACGAGTACAGACTAACACCGCTGGCTGAAGCTGTGCTGGCGGTCATCGGTTTCACAAGCCCCAACCTTCTGGGTATCGAAGGAGGCATTGACACCGACGAGTGAGCTGTCATGTTACTGCTATTTGTACGAAGTCCAGCCTTTTGAGATTCACACGATTGGGGGTTCTACTAGCAAAGCTAATATTGTATTGATAATCATATCTGGGGTTCGCAAGTACTAAATACTGGGCCACTCAAAGAAACATTCTGGTGTGTTCTCTCCAGAGCAAGAAAGAACCGTGCACATCCAAGAACTCTAAAACTTTGAACCATGTAACTTGAAGTTAAAGTCGAGCTAGGCATGTCAATGAAAGGCCACTGCGCTCATCAATGAAGATAATAAAAATTATATAAATAATAATTATAGTAATTATTGGATCAGAAGAGCCACGGCACTGCAGAAAGGCAGCAGCCCGTGCAAGGTATGCCCGCAATGCCACATCTAGTGATGGTGATTATGTGATGATGTAAGATCACGACCTAATCTTGTGAGATGCAAGATTAAAATGATGGTGATTATGAGCCGACATGTACAAGGGGAGGACGACGCAGTCTTCTGAACATCGCAAGCGCCGTTGGCCGAGTTTTGAAGGTTTGGGAAAGAAAAATGATAGCAGACTTAGGCTGGTACACTGCTGAAACGGTAGAAGGTACGTCTTAAAAAGGTGTCATGCAATGTGAACAAGACAAAGGTGATTGTGTTTCTACTACACCACCATTGCAAAATACATTATACTCTCATGATTTCAAACTCCAGGAAGCCATGAATTTTGTTTGATTTATCAGAAATTTATCTAAATAATGATGCAAGATAAAAATATGATTTGCCTTATGAATGGCTTCACGTGCACAGAAGATATTTCATGCTCTCCTTTACATAGGCCTACTGATCATAACCAGGCATGCTACACATGAAACATTCGTGAAATGTAAGACAAGTTTATTTATCCCTCAAAAATGTTCATTGTTGTGGGCTGTTCAAACAGCACATGACAACTCAAAACAAAATTCAGTTTGTTCCATCAGGTCAAGAAGTTGTCTAGTGTGAACTATTAAACGGGGGACACGTGACCAATGAAAACGGACACTGCACCACAGTTTTCATAGCAACTTGTGCGGACGTTGTGACGTGCCCATGCTATGCCTATGCCACTTAAATTCAATGTCGTTGTCCTGCAATTCATATTTTTTGTTCTTGCAGCCCTTTTGTTTAGTGCACTTTCTTCCGAGCACCGGTGCACTGCAGAGGGAACACCCATGGACCTGTTGCTTCTCCGCAATGCACCGGTGCTCGGTGTATGCCATGTTGCCACATCACAGCGTCTGTGCAAGTTGCTGTGGAAATTTCCGCATGAGCCCCGTTGAGTGCGCTTATCACCGAGCACCGGTGCATTGCGGAGAAGCAACAGCTCCATGGGTGTTCCCTCTGCAGTGCACTGGTGCTCGGAAAGTGCACTAAACAAAAGGGCTGCAAGAACAAAAAATATAAATTACAGGACAACGACATTCGGTTTAAGTGGCTTATGAATACACTAAAAACATAGCGGGACAACCAAACTTATGGAATTCGTTTGAATTAACCAGAAGTATAATATCAGAGTTTGAATTATCGCAAGACTACCGTAAACAGGCTAGACGTTTATGAAGTCAAGCCGAACTATGACAAGCAGCAAAACAAATATATTGTTTTATCTTGAAAACTCTACAGCTACGTAGACCCAAAGGTCACAAACACAACGCTTGGACCTCGTTTGCTTCAGGTTCGTTGTATTGAGATGGCAAGTCAATTGAATGAAGGCACAAAGCTGAGACAGTCTGCTACATACGTAAACATATTTGTGCGAGATTAGTGCTCTCAAATCTCACTCATTCTGTAGTTGCATTCACTGTCACAGCCGAGTTCGCTGCAGCTGAGCACATGCAGACAACAAGCTTTTGCAACACTTCTAACATGCACATTGCATACCATGAGGAATGTCTTTTCTGGAATAAAACCACCCTGAAAGGGTGAACAGTATTGATAAATAAAAGAAATCAGAAGTAATCCTGAGCAGTCAGTTCAAATATGGTGTACAGAGAGTACAATTTATTAAGCACCGACCAGTAGACACAACCACTAAATTTGGAATCACCCTGAGCACATCTGCTACTCAGCATGGTAGTCTTTTTGACATAAAAAAGAATTGTAGGGCCAAGCAACCAGAAATATGTGGCCGGCATCAACACTGCACACTGGATCTGCATGAAGCCAGCTGCTTTCACAACTAATAGCCGCAACAACCAAGATCGGGCTTGACCTTCACACTGTAGACTGGCTCTACTAAAGCCCACATACTTTCACAACTAATAGCAGCAATGGCCGAGAGCTGAGGAGTCGAGCTTGATCCACAAGCACACAAAAAGCATGAATGAAATACAAATAAGAGTGTTCTCAAATTATGTACAAGGGTGACAAGACTGACATTCTTGTGTATTTTCCTTAGGGCCAGCACAGCCCCAGTCAGCCTGCAGCCAACCACCAATGAGGTGGTAGGAGAGGACCGGGTCCTCTCCTATGAAATTGACGTGGACCCCGGGGTCGCCTTCCTCGAAGTGCCGGACGACGACGACACACAGGACTACGAGCCTCCGGACTGGCCGCTGGACGAGGAGGAGGCGCCCGTGGAGCCTGGTGCAGCAGCTGCGCTGCTACGTCGGGAGGGGCCTCCTCCTGTGGCAGGGGGACCGCCTGAGGCAGCAGCAGCTGCTGCCGAAGGGCGACCGGCACCATTGGGCCGGGGCCGGCGGGGACCACCTCGTCCACGACCGGTTTGGAGGCCCAGGACACCGCCCGCAGGCTCGGCAGCCGGCACACGGGCTGCGGACAAAGAATATTACAGGGACATCCTGGCACAGCAAGAAGAGAACATAAAGTTAGAACGGCAGTGCCTCCTTGCCAAACTGAAGGCAGCAAGGGCAGCCTACGAGGCTGCCGAAATTATGAAAAAGGCAGCTAACTTTTATATTGAACAGGGAGAAAAAATTTTCACGTTACTTGGGCAGGCCCTACAACAAGGCCCTTAAAGGGGAGGAGGGGCCTTCAGTTTGGCAAAGAAGCACTGCCGTTCCAGCTTTACGTTGTAAATACAATAAACAATTTTTTTGGGTTAGTTCTCTTCAATGTCTTTTTGGTTCCAAGTATGCAAAAAAATTCCACTGCATTATGTATTTCATTTAGCAGCATGCAAAACTAAAGAAATGATGGCGTCATAAAAAAATGCAACGACTTTTACACACTCAGCTAAGTAAAAGTGAAAGTCATTACTGTATAAACACGTGTAAGGACCGCACCCGCAAAAAAATGTTTGCCTTGCGCACCATTGCATTTGTACAGGCGTGTGCGATGTCACCGCCGACGTGGCATGCAGTCAGCATCAAAGCTTTTTTTTCCTTTGCAATCCTTACAATCATCTCCCTTCTTGCTGCCTTTTGTCGAAGTTGCTTAAGGCACATTCAGCCAAGACACCTAACTATTCGTCTCGTTTTTTTCGTTTGAGCAACCTTCATCTATGATCTGCTGACGTCAAAGCCGAGTGGGAACGAGAACGAAAGAAAGTACAAACTGCAGGTCCATAATGGAAGTGCAGCAGCGTAAAGGCCCATGCACACAGTTTCGTTTCAGTGCGTTTGACTGCACTGTACCGAAAAGTAGCCACAACTCCTTGGGTTGCCTGTGGTTCATATAAAACAAAGCAACTAATTTGCTTATCAGACGGCATACAAACGGGGGCCCCGCACCATGCTGGTGGTTGACTTCCCACCACATGAAAGCACTTGCCAAGGCATAGGATGCCACAAATTGCCCGGACATGCACTGATGTGCACCATATTTTCTACAAAACTACCTGGTTTTTGGCATGTGAACTTGAAAAACTGTGCCAAACTTACGATGACGACGTTCAACCAGCACGTACGGGATATTTCGGCGTTGGCAAAGTGTGCTACGAGCAGAAAGTTCCAATATGCCACCGACAAAGTTTTGATGCGAAAGGCTATTGTGTCGGAAGAACAAATTTCAATATGCGGTTCAAGGCGTAACTGGAATCCCGCAATTATTTGACCAGCGGCTCTAGACGCCACTCATAGTAAAGTTATGAGTTAGTGAAGCACTGGTAAACAATGCAATGATCCATATGTCATGGACCGCAAAGGCCGATGTCCCGGTGGCAGCGTTTCAGCGAGCATGCATTCGGGGGCCACTGCCGACTGATCATTGCCTGGCCGAGCTCGCGGCGAGGCATGCTTCCCGTACTCGGCGAGGAGGCCCCGAAGGTGCGCTCAAAACATGGAAACTACATCATGAAGATAAAGGCAAAGGGCATCGCTATCACGAACGGGCAAGGCCGATGTAAAGAGTGCGTGAACATAAATGTTAAAAAGTGCCGTCAATGCACCGCCACGACGAGTCTTGCCAACTGTGCAGCCGCAGCCCTTCTCTGCCACTCAAGCTTTCTTTTCTTTGACGGTTACTCTGTAGCGGGGCAACTTAATGAAACTATCGCCGCGATACATAGCAAGTGCTACAGCTAAATGAGGCGCATTTTACCATAGCTCTCGCTGTGAATGGCCGTCGCCTCAACCACCAGTATACAGTCGACTACAGACACGATGGTTGTAATCACATTCTGCTTGTACAGTGGCGTCGAAACGAAACAGCGGGGCGGAGGGGGGGGGCCGCCCCCCGACAGGTCAGAAATTTAATGGAAAAGATACGAGGGAGGGGCGCAAAATCGCCCTCCCCTCCCCCCACCACCGTCGCCCCCCCCCCCATCTCCTGAATAGTTCTGACGTCTCTGTGCTTGTAATCACCCATTTTTTCTGACAAAAATTTCTGCTTCAGTGTCCTATTCAAAAGTTTCTGGCAATAGCCACACTTTCAATAGATCGTTCATGGTGACTGTTGTGTGTTGAGCGGTGGCACCATCTGGGACACGGATCGCAATCCTAGAAGGAAAAATCCTAGAAGGAAAAATGCGAAGCACGCAGTCAACGGCCAACAACAGCCAGTGAACCTGTCATGTCATCCTTTGTATCTTGAGTCAATAAATAGTTCATGTTATCCGGTCATCATCTACTGGCCAGGATCTATCATGTGGTGATGAGGATGGGATTGCATAGAGACTGCCGCACTCTACGGCCCCACATCGGAACGTACAGGCGAGGCACAAGGTTCGTGAACATCGCCATTTGTTCGGGTACCCTTCTTGTACCCTTGACGAGAAATGGCGAACCTGGGACAGACAGAAGAATTCAACCCTGCGTTTCCGGAGAAGTGGGACGCCTACGAGGCAAGATTGAACCTCTACCTCGAGGCAAACGATATCACCAACCCAACCAGAAAACGTGCTGTTCTTTTTTTCAGCGTTTGCGGAGCTGCCACTTTTGACTTAGTACAGTCACTACTCGTGTTGGCAACTCCCAAAACGAAGACCTTCAGCCAACCGTCAGAGATTGTACGCCGGAATGCTTTCTACCGGCGGAATCAGGGTCCCAAGAAGTCTGTGGCCTTGTTCATTGCGGAACTACGGCGGTTGTCACAAACTTGCAACTTTCCAAATCTCGCGGAAACGCTGCGAGATCGACTCGTGTGTGGCCTGAGGGATGAAACTTTTGAAGCTCGACTCTTCGCAAAAAAAAGCTCTCGTTCAAGATCGCTCGGGAAGAAGTCCTGGCAGCTGAAGTGGCGGTTCAAAGCACCCACGATGTGAGGGGAGGAGAACCAGCTGTGGCAACCGACGTTGCCATACGTCAGGACCAAGAGGAAGGAGAAAACACGCTTAGGCAACCGACATGGGAACAGTACCACGGGAAAACAAAGCCTTGCAATGGGTGCGGAGGAGCTCACGCACGGAAGTATTGTCAATTTAAGGATGCCCAGTGTCACTTGTGCAGAAAAATCGGCCGCATCGACTGTGTGTGTCGCATGAAATAATGAGCGCAGAGCGGGCCACGGGAACAAGAGGATCCAAAACCACGGCGAACGTTCTGAACTTGGACACACAATCTGATGAAGTGTACGATACTAACCATCTGGCCCCGCCACAGGCATCGCAGACACGTACGCACCAGACGTCGGCAATGATTGAGGGCACGCCATGTGACATGGAAGTTGACTCGGGGTCAGAGTTATTGATCATCTCGGAACAAACAAATGAGAAGATCATGAAGAAGATGCTGTACCGGGTGAGCCATTTCAATCGCAAGTCAGATTTCCATTGCAATACGGTGCAGATCAAGGGGGTGTATAAGGTCCATGTCAAGCACGGCAAATTCGAAGGAGACCTGAAACTGCTAGTAGCACGGGGACAGCGGAGAAATCCTCCTCGACATGGACTGGTTTGAACCATTGGGAATCAGGCTGCTAGGGGTAAATAAGGTCACAGGGCTGTCTATTGAAGGTGTGCTCGCAAAGTATGATGGCGTTTTCGGGTAAAAGATTGGGAAGTTTGAGGGACCCCCAGTATCGCTGCACCTTGAACCTACAATGACGCCAATCCGTATGAAACCCTGGCAAATGCCCTTTGCGCTCAAGCCTAAAATTGACGCTGAACACGATTGCCTTATTGAACAAGGCATTTTGGAGCCGGTCACGCAACCAAAGTGGGAGACCCTCGATTGTGACGCCCATGAAGGCAACTGGAGACATCAGAATATGCGGCGCCTACAAGTGCACTTTCAACAAGGCACTGGCTCAACACCCGTACCCGATCCCCATGGCACACGTACAGCACCTCCTGGCATCACTCTCGGGGAGGAGGCTGTTTGCAAAACTGGATTTGGCAGAAGCTTACCAGCAGCTGGTGGTTGATGAAGAAGCGGCGGAGGCACAAACGATCACAACCCATCGAGGAGCATTTTGAATAAAGCGGCTACGGTTTGGAGTAAATGTTGCTTCTTGGGATCTTTCAGAGCTTCATGGACGACCTCCTAAAAAGGATCACCGAGGTTGTGTCATAATTCGATGATGTTCTAATTGCTGCAAGCACCAAAGAAGAGTTGGCAGGCCTCCTCGAGGAAGTCCTGCACCGTCTTGCTGATGCTGGACTCAGGGTAAAAAGTGAAAAGTGCCATTTTGAAGTGTTGCAGGTCGAGTTCCGGGGATTTCTCATTGACGAGACGGGTGTGCACCCAACAAAAGAAAAGGTGAAGGCGATTCATGAGGCACCAGTACCAACAAGCAAACAGGAGCTACAGGCTTTCCTAAGACTGCTAAACTTCTATCGTATCTTTCTAACAAAAAAGGCAGCGGTGGCCGAGCCACTACATCGGTTACTTGACAAAGAAGCACGGTGGGAGTGGACGCCTCTTCATGAACAAGTTTTCAACAAACGCAAGCAGCTGCTGTCCTAAGCAAGTGTGCTGCACCATTATGATGAAACAAAGCCCTTTGTGCTCACTTGTGATGCCTCGCCATAAAGGCCCGTTCACACTCTTGCGACCGAGTTCGACCGAGAGAGACCAAACCGGTTTTGAGCCTCTTGCGATCTCTTAGGACCAGCTCCGCTGCAGCGGAGCTGGTCCTAAGAGATCGCAAGAGGCTTAAAACCAGTTTGGTCTCTCTCGGTCGAACTCGGTCGCAAGAGTGTGAACGGGCCTTAAGACATGCGTTAAAGCTGTACTTAGCCGTCGACTGGAAGATGAAAAGAGGTCCCCGTCGCATTTTACTCCCGCACATTGACATCTACCAAGCGAAACTATGCTCAAATCGACAAAGAAGCCTTTGCAGTGGTGGCAAGCGTAAAGAACGTTCCATGACTACGCATATTGCCTTCGAGATCATAACACCACAAACCACTTCTGGGACCGTTCACACCTGCAAAGCAAATGCCATACATCTTGTCTCCACGAATGTTGCGTTGGACGATCTTACAGAATGCTTATAACTACAGTTTGGTTCATTGACCTGGGAAGGACATACAACATGCCGATGCATTTAGTCGCCTCTCACTTACCGTTCCAGAGTTTGTGGTGCCACCTCCTCTAGAAGTTTTGTTTTTGGAGAACACATCCAATCCACCACTCCACGCCAAGGATATCGCACATATGACAGCAAAAAACACCGTTTCAAGGGTTCTCAACTGGGCTCTGAATGGTTAGCTGCCAGGAGGCCTTGAGGTAAATTTCCAGCCATTCAAGATTCGACAACATGAGCTGCTGGTTCACAGAGGATGTACACTTTGGGAGAATAGGGTCGTAATTCCCCCAGAAGGCAGGAAGGTGTTGCTGGAGGCCCTCCATGTCGGACATCCTGGCATCGTCCAAATGAAGGCTCTGGCTCGCAGCTATGTGTGGTGGCCCAAGATGGACAGAAACATAGAAGACCATGTGATCAAGTGCATGGCATGCCAAGAGTAACGACCTGCACCTCCTCGTGCCTCAGTACACGCATGGAATGCAACTCCAGCACCGTGGTCTCGGATGACGGGGCTCAGTTCACCTCCGAAGAATACCGCACATTCTTGAAAGCCGGTCTGATCAGACACATCACGTCAGCACCCTTCCATTCGTCAACTAACGGACAAGCAGAGCGCATGATGCACACAACGAAAGATTCGCTACGGCGTATTGTAAAAGGAAACATGAGGGCAGCATCTGGCCAGTTTTCTGCTACAGCAGCATGTAACACCATGCATGATGACAGGCAGGAGCCCAGTGGATTTGCTGATGAACAGGAGGTTGAAGACGATACTTGACCGACTGCACCCGGACCTGACTGAGAGCATGAGGGAGGGAGCTGATGAGAATTCCAGGGAAGGAGCCCAACCGAAGTCACGAATGTTTCAACCAGAAGACCCAGTATTCATATGCAGCTACAGCAGTGGCCCTGCATGGATACCGGCGACAGTGGTTGAAATGACGGGTCCAGTTTCCTACAAAACCCGCACCCAGGAGGGCATTATCATGCGACGTTCTGTCGACCAAGTGTGTACTAGCGGTGCATTGAGGGTTGCAACAGACAGCATCAGCCACGGAGAGCGGCAAGCTGCTCGTCCTGAACCACCTGGGCACCCGGATACAGGCAGCGCAGTGCACACGTCGGTGATGGGCCCAGAGTAAGATGTAGATGTGGCCAGGCAGAAGAGATCAGACGGGGCTCGAGCTCCCTTCAGCGGTGGAAGGAGTTCACTTAGGGGGAAGGAGTGTTGTGTATTGAGTGGTGGTACCATCTGGAAACAGATGCCAAACCTAGAAGACCACGCCACACCGCGGGAACAATGCGAAGCACGCAGTCAACGGCCTACACCAGTCAGCGAACCTGTCACGTCGTCATGTAGCCTTTGTATCTTGAGTTAATAAATGTTAATGTTATCCTGTCGTCATCTACCGGCCAGGATCTAAGTGACTATAATTGAAGTATACTGAAAAAATTTTGTTACTTACGGCCTCATTATTTCAAGCACAGTATGATTAGACCGTTTAAAAAAGTTGGCCCCGAGATATCCGTAGACAGCATGATTAGTACTTGTACCTAACTAATTCAAAAACAACCCTTACCTCTAACCCTTCCTTTTGTCCAGTTTTCTGTGCACCTGGTTGTATGCGCACTCCGCTGGCGTGACTACCCAGCGATAGGGCACGATCAATCACGGCCATCGTAGCCGATCGCCATCCGCGATGACGAGCCCGTTTGAAGTTCCTCTTCCGAAGTTGTCTCCGATACAGCTCTGCGATAGCATGTAGAGGTCATGGATGCTTCCTTGCCACTTGGCGACCACCTCACGATCTGTGAGCATATGCCGACCACCAAGAGGACTACCTACTTGTCCGGCGTTGGCCCTCCGATCAGTTCCGAGGAGCTCCGCTGCTGGTGACCACCTTAAGTGGAGAAATATGTCTGAGATTCGTGCACGACAGACAATAAAAATGCTAGCGCAGTTTCGATTCAAATATATATAGCCACGCCATACCAATTCCTAGCGAAGGTTCATAAACACTGCTATAACGTATCAAGCTACTCGCTATCTTCCAAAATGTTTTGGAACATGACGTCCGTCGGGAGTTGACGCTGACATTTTGTGAAACTGTTTGCTTTTCCGACTGTTTTTAAACACGAAACACATCATTTCACAAAGAAAGGATTGCCTCGGAACTGCAATTTTAACCCCTCGGCCAACTCCGTGATCCTCGGGTTGAAAATCGTCTGAACAATAAGACTACGTACTACGTCTTGCTTTCCGTTCAGTCCTGAATGGATGGCGCTGCATTTGTGTCAGGAACTGAACCGCAAAAATAAGTTATAATTATGCCAAACTTATTCACATTTGCCTTTACGAAACAGCACAACTAAACAGTGGTGTTACTGATATTATTTCTTACCTGAGCACTTGCATCAGGACATGGGTGACATAATTGTCTCGCAGGTTATGAAGTCAAGCTCACACGGAAAACAAGCGATTGCGAAACCACCAAACCGAAAACGAAACAGTCGTGGCCGGCTTTCCTGTCGAAGACGTCGATGGCGTAGAAGCAGCCTAAACTCACTTTAACGAAAGCATTCACCCGGTAAAAATGACTCCTAGCCGGTGCGTAGTGGCTGTGGTAGCCACGTCCGACATTTTGTTTTCTCTGGTGGTCTCAGCTGAGACACAGCGCGAGACGCCGGTTGAGCCGCTTGCTCGAAACGAAATCGGAACCGTCTTAGCCAAGTCAGGACTTGAGTCCGGTACCTACAACGGAGTGAGCAGTACCTTGAGAGGGAATCTGGGGAAAAACGGGGAAAAACGAAGAATCCGGACGTGGATGCGACACGGGGTCGTCTGCTTCAGCTACGCCGCGATCGTTTTGGGCAGCGACAAATGTCGACAAACGACGTTAGTCGTTTAAGTGATGTCAGCCATTTGGCGAGTGACAAGACAAACGACGGCAACCCCTTTCGCTGTCGCTCGATCACTCTCGCGACAAGGCAAACCGCATGAAAGCGGCGGGGGCAAGCGACGAAGGTGAAGAGCGACGTGGCCTTTCTAGAAATCCAAAAATCGAGCGACGCATCGCTTACATGCGGTTCAGCCTTAACTGCGTCATGTATTTCGTGCAAACCTCGCTTACATGTGAAAAGCGACAGCGAGCCGCGGTTCTGGACGTGTCGTCTGTCACCACCATCCAGCGCATACGCCGAATAAAGGTGTCTACAGAAATGTCGGCTCGTGCTAAGGTGCCCCATTTTTTAAGAAAAAGGAATAGCTCTGTACGTCGCCGGTCCACCACGAATCCCTTACAAGGTAAAGAAGAAAGTAATTTGGCACGTAGATGAAAAGTTTCAATTGGTGAAGGAAATGGAGAAACGAAAACGCGCAATTCGAGAGATATTTTACAAGATTACATAAGTTGCTAAGAAAGAATGTCAGGAGATCGCATCCGTGCTAAACTCGCGGCATCCATTGACGCTTTGCATAATGACACAAAAAAGTGGCTTGCTTGCTTTGAAACATATTTATTTCAACGACGAAGGAAGTGGGCGCCACATGCCCAAAACATGCATTTTGCAGCTGCAGAGTTGACACTTTCTACGAAGGCGCACTCCACGACCAGCGAGTTATTATACGTCTTACTGCACATAAAAATGAAACATTCTTTGTGCTCAGGGAATTTTGTTCGCTTCTTATTTTCCCGGCTAAATTATATAAGTAATGAAGAGTTCTGGATTTTAACACAATCAAGCACAATTCTGTGCTGAAGGAATTTTTATTCACTTCTCATTCCCCAAAATAAATTATAGAAGCAGTCAAGAGTTGTGGATTTCAACCATTTAATACAATCAAGCCAAAACAATGAATGCAATTGCCGCAATCAGCCGAGATCCAATGCATCAACAAATTATAAAAAGAGCCTTGTCTTCCACAGGCACAGGGCGCAACAACCACCAACTCGCACCACTGGCTGAAGCTGCGCTGGCAGTCGTCAGTACAAGCCCAAACCTTTGCTGGCATAGAAGGGGGCATCGACACCAATTAGCGAGCTGTCATGTTACTGCTGTTTCTACGGTTACACTAGAATGCATGATGTGCCATTTGATGCAGTCAAGTCTAGCCCCTTGAGGTTCACACAAATGGGGGTTCTACTAGCAAAGCTAACATTGTATTTATGATCATATCTTGGCTATGCAGTACTAAATACTAAGCCCAATGGAGGAAACATTCCGGCATGTTCCATCCAGAGCAAGAAGAATCCATGCAAATCCAAGAACACTGAAACTTAGAGCCATGTTACTCGAGTTAAAATTCAAGGTCGGCATTCCAGTGAAAGGCCACTGCACTTATGGATAGCAGACTTAGTCTGGTACACTGCTGAAATGCTAGAAGGCACATTTTCCAAAAGAGTTACGCAATGCTAACGATACAAAGGTGATTGCGTTTCCACTACACCATCATTACAAAATACACAGGCTAGAAGTTTTGTGAAGTAAAGCCGAAACATGACAAGCAGCAACACAAATTTGTTTTGTATCGAAAACTACATCTTGGTAGATACGAAGGTCACAAACACAACACTTGGAACTACGTTTCTTTGGGTTCATTGTATTGAGATGCCAAGTTAAATGAATGCAAAGACAAAGCTGAGGGTCTGTCACAAATATGTATAAGGTTGGTCTATCTCACTCATTTAACAGTTAATGTTTACTGGTGACCATAGCTGAGCTCGTTGCTGCTGAGCAAATGCCGACGGCAAGCTTCCACAACAATTGCAACACGCACATTGCCCACACGAAGAATGTCTTTTTTGGTATACAATCAATAAGAAGTCATCCTGAGCAGTAAGCTCGAATATGGTGTCCAATTAGTACTATTTATTAAGCACTGACAAGCATACACTCCCTAAATTTGCATCACCACAGGCACATGTGATACTTAGCATGGTAGTCTTTTCACCATTGGAAAGAAACACGGGGACAAGCAACCAGAAAATTGGGTGGCTTGCACCTGTTATGAATTGTTTTGTATGGTTCCTAACGCCATCTATGCTGTCGCATATATTCCCAATAAAAGGCCAGCCCCATTAGAGCTAGCCATGCGGCCATGCAGCAGCGCCATGCTCTTACCTCTGCAACCAACGTGTCTTTGCGACATTCCTACTAGAACACAACATATCAGCATCAACACTGCACACTGGCTCAACTTGAAGCCAACTGCATTCACAACTGATAGCCACGACAGCTAATATTGGGCTTGACCTGCACACCGTATTTTGGCTCTACTCGAGCCTAACTACTTTTACAATAGCCACAACGGCCAAGAGCTGAGGGATCGAGCTTGATCCACAAGCACACAAAAAGATTTCCTGAAACAAAAATAAATAAATAAATAAAAGTGCTTGCAAAATATGTACAGGGGTGACATGACACACATCCTTGCGGATTGTCCTCAGGGTCAACACAGCCCCAGTCAATGTGCGGCTAGCAACTGACAAGGCTGGGCCAGAAGTTGGGCTTTCAAGCACAAGGTTGATGTGGACCCCGGGGTCATTTTGCTCGAGGTGCCAGAGTTTGAGGGACCAAGACTACCAGCCTTCGGACTGGTTGCTGGAAGAGGACGAGATGCCCCTGGAGTCTGGTGCAGCAGCTGCTCTGCCACGCCGGGAAGGGCCTCTGCCACGCCGGGAAGATCCGCTGCCAATGGCGGAGGGACCGCCTGAGCCTGAGGCAGCAGCTGCTGCTGCTGAAGGGCGACCAGTACCACCAGGCCGACGACGACCGGGACCCCCTCGTCCACGACCAGTCTGAAGCCCCAGCACACCGCCCGCAGGTTCGGCAGCCGGCACACGGGCTGCAGACAGGCAGTATTATAAAGACCTGCTCGCACAAGTCAGAAAACGTGCAACTCAAGCAGCAATGCGTCCTTGCTTGCCTGAATACAGCCCTTGAGGAGCTCAGAACGGCAAAGGCAGAGCGCAAAGCAACAAAAGAGACGCAGAATGCGACCCTATTTGTTTAGAAAACGGTGCAAAACTGTTTTAGCCGTGCTTGGACTGGCTGCTCAAGAAGAAGGCCCTTAAAAGGGGGGGGGATTGTAAATATAATAAGCGTTTGTTTTCTGGTTAGTGCTCGTCAATGTCTCCACCTTTAGTATCAAGCATGTACAAATCTTCCACTGCATTATCTAGTTTGGCAGCATGCAGAACTAAAGAAATGATGGCTTCATAAAAAGTATGCAGCAACTTTTACACACTCAGCCAAGTAAAAGCGAACGTCATTACCGTATAAACATGTGCAAGGGCCCCACTTCAAGAAAAATGTTTGCCTTCCGCACCATCGCATTTGTAAAGGCTTGTGCAATGTCACCGCCGACGTGGCATGCAGTCAGCGTCAATGCTTTTCTTCTCTTTGGACTCCTTACAATCCTTTCCCTTCTTGCTGGCTTTTGTCAAAGTTCCTTGAGGCACTTTGAGCCAAAATCTCTGCACATTTGTCTTCTTTTTGCATTTAAAAAAGAAGACAAATGCATCCACCATTTGCTGATGTCAAAGCTGAGTGGGAGTGAGAATGAAAGAAAGTACAAAATGCAGCTGCAAAATGGCAGTGCAACGTCGTAAACGCTTATACACGCAGTTGCGTTTCAGTGTGTTTGACTGTATTGCATCGAAAAGTAGCCATGAGTCGGCGGGTTGTCCGTAGTTCATATAAAACGAAGCACCTAATTTGCTTATCACGCCGCATACAAAGTATATATTTCCTTGTTACCTGCAGTCGCAAAACGCAGTCTGACGCAACAGACTGATCTGACTGAGAACTCGGCGCATGCGTGGCGCCACCATAACTTTAGTTCAGAGGAGGCAGACAGCGGTGCCAGGACAGTGCACGAGAGGACTCGTGCCGTCTCGTGCTTACACACGCAGAGCTTCAGCGAGGTTGTCGCACAAGCAGAAAGACTGAAGTTCCCTCGATGCATTGCGGCAGTGGTGGTGTAGTCAAACTGGCTGGTGAGACCGGTCTATTGTCTGTATGGGCCTTTATGCAAGACTGCCACTCAGGAATGTGCTTCCACAGAACAAGCGATACTGCAAGAAAGGCACATTTCAAAACCAAGATTGCGATTCAGTGTAGCGAATCCCTTAGATTTTTATTATTTTTGTTTTGTTTTGTTGTTGCTACATTTCTTTTGTGGGAGTGGTCTGTCAAAGCAGGCCGTGTATCCCAAAAAAGAAGCGACCAGGGACTGGCTTTCTTACAAGGAGGTTATAAGGGAGAGGAGGTGGCATCCGTATTCTCCATACATGGAGCGAAGTGTAACGGAAGTAGTCGTGGCCACGAACTCTTCTCGACCAATGAAGAGCTCGTCAAATTGATTTTTGGGGCAAACAAC
>JAZHYW010030024.1:0-22866 GCA_037355805.1 Ixodes ricinus
CATGTCATTTTTTTAATCACTTTCATTCCACACGGAACGTCACGTTTCCGCGTGACGTTGTGAGTTGATTTGAAATTCGCGCGCGTAGTCGTGTGGCTAAGATGTCATGACCTCAGTCCACCGGACGCCGGCTTTTCTGCGACAACGAGCGTTCTTCAAGTCTCTGTGTTGCCGAATCGCGGGAAATTTCTGCACAAACATAGCTCCAGGGGGCAACGGGGTACTAAACTCAAACGCAAATAACATAAGAGATACGTTTAGTTTTAAAAATGCATATTTTACATGCATTCGAATTAAGTTTATCTTTAGCCTTGGGCGTTAGGCTTTCAACAGAAGTTTGGAAATTTTTCACGATTCGGCAAACTGTGAATCTCACCAGCGCTCTCGCGTCAAAAGTAAACATGCAAGCTTCGTTTCTTCTTCTTTACGTCAGTTACTTTACTGCTTCTAAGCCAACTGGAAAATCCGGCAGAGGCTTTTCACCGCGGAGAATCTTCGACGACGATGACGGAGCACTCCGAATGGTGGGCAAAATACGTTTGATTATTTTTTTTAATGCACCGTAAACATGGATGCGTTCTTGGTTTGAGTGTTAAGGATGGAAGTGTGTTCTAGATTGTACCAACTAAATACAAATAAATATAAAAATCACGCGACGTGACGACAGATCTTTATCAGACTGCAGGCTACTCACAAGAGATACGAAGTCAGACATTAGGCGCGTAATCAGGAAACGCGGAAAGTCGTTCGAACTGCGGAGACAAGACGCCTTCGTATTCACTGCATCTGTCGGCTACCGGAATCTCTTCTGCTTTCGTGTTTGTGAAATGGGAGGATCAATGCCGTATGGAATTGGGTGTGCCGTGCTGTCGGGGAAATTATGCCGAAGAACCGAAGATTCACTACATCCTCCTTCCCAACCGACGAGCAACGGCGCATCCAATGGATTAAGGTAATTCCCGAAAAAGATGTTCAAGTTACAAGTTCCTCGAAGGTATGCTGTTTCTTCAAACGTTTTTGTTTTACTCCTTGTACCTCTTGCACTTCCGAAGTGTCATAGTGCCAGGAAGGATGATAGTATAGTAAACAACTCCGCTATTTTTTATAGTCTCAAGGAGGAATTGTAGGTATTTTTAGAACGAGTTAACCCTTCCAAGGTATTTTTGATATATTTTGTTAATCTTAGCATGCGAGTCATCTGCGCATAGTATTTCGCTCTCTGTTCTAGCTTTTTCTTATTTTTTTGTTTTTCATTTGAGATCCTCTCTTGTTAAAGTCGCCTATTCTAGCCTACGTAGCTCTGTGTAGATACTAAAGTGTGAACACTGCAGAGAACATTTAGTTTTGGAGAAGACACATTTACACGATGCTGTGCTTTATCGTCTCACAAATCATTCAATGAAGGGGGACCGCATATTCAAAACAAAAAAACTGGTCGTGAGTGCAGCGAAGCACGCTGATGTTCTGAATAAGCTTATGCCATCCCAGAACATTGATCACTACATGTGGTTACGTGATCAACTTTAAGTTATCGGGGACCTGACACAAACTACGATGCCAGAGGTTGAAGAGTTTGACCCTTTTGCAAGCGACCACACACGTAGAGCAAGCCCTTCAACTCATCCTCACCAAAAATACGTGAAAGAAAAGCAATGACGACTTAGTGCACGATGCAAGGTCTGCTTCAGCCAAAAAGCGACTGTCTGTATTAACAAAAGGTTTAGCGTTGTTTAAAAAAAAAAAAAACTATGAAGGAGCCACGAGATCTCTGTAGTCCGGCATACTAAAACCCGAGACGGAAGGACAAAGGGAAATGGTCTCGTGAACGAACTTTACGACATTTTGTCACGTTCATTTTTTTATGATGGCTTTTTGACGTCGTCTTATTCTTAAATACAAAATGGCCGTCCAACCTGTGGCGGGTGGTGGGCAGCGTACTCTCAATTGCATTTTATTCTTGAGGGAAGCACTTGGGAGGCGCTAGGCAAAAAAATACTATTTTACATAGTTTCTAGTTGCGTGGCGAGCATGAGCGTCAAAAATATAATTCAAATAAAATTATTCGTGAGTGCAGAGTACCGCTTTGAATATCTAACGGCGATGAGAAGTCAAATAATTGCGGAAAGGGTGTAGAAGCTAAGATTTACCGGACGTGTTTTCAGCCGCCGTAATGATTAATAGCAAACCCTGGAAAACAGAGTTTTATATAAACTTCTAAGTATAAAAAAGCTGTATTTCATTTAATTACGTCGTCGCCGCACACGGGTAAATCACAGGTGTACAATATTAGCACTCGAAGCTACAGGCCGCCACGCCAGCCCGTCGGCACAGCAAAGCCCAGTGCCCAGCCGACTGCCACTTTTCCGCCCGCTGGAATAGATATAGTGGCATCACGAAGCCGGTGCGTAGGCTTTAGTATCAGGATGTGTTGCACTAACTTTATCGACCGCCTACTCTTGTTTAAGTTGTGCTCCAGATGGCGCCCCAAACCCGGTTTTTTTACCTGAAAGCTGACGCAGGCGCGAGGATGCGAGTATTACGGAAAGCCGCTGTTTCCTTGTTCACTAAAGGCCGACCAACAAGCAGAAAGAAGGAAACTCTTCCTCAATTCCTTCTTTCCGTTCAAGAATGAGGGAGATTCTACCCCTTTCTGTGGGAAGTAACTCAGAAACCCGCTCCTGCGGGGAAAGAATGAGAGATGAGGGCGAGAGGGGAGGGAGAGAAGGAAACTGGAATCCGGTTTTCTGCCCGGCAGAGGGCGATGCTCTAAATAGGTCTTCAAAGGCCGACGTACACTTTGCGCTCTCCACTTTTGCCCGACTTCTTTCCTGTGTCCTCTCCACTTTTTACACTGCCCCACCTTGGCTCCCCACGTAGCTTAGGAGAGGGGAGTGCTAGGAGGATTATCTTCCCTGCAGAAAACCGAGGTTGTAGCCTTTAATTAACCGCCGACCCCTGGAGACGCACCTACAGCTGCTGGGTCACCGTCCTCCAAAATCTAACGCATAAGTCACGCCATCACTTGAATGACGGAAGTGTGACCTAGGAGAGAGATCATTGTTTGTATTCATGGGGTATTCTATGTTACAGCGGTATGTGCCACGATTTGTTACATTCTTGAAAGTGAACAAGGAAGAAAAAAGCATAAATATTATTTGCAACTTCCGAAGCACATGGAAGCACGTGTGGAATATGTGCGTAAATTGAACCGATTCGGCCGGTGTCCTTCTTTTTGCAAGATATAATTATAATTAGTGAAGAATAAACATCAATATTATTTATATTGTGACTCATATCGTAATGTAACTAGTCCATATATCTCCTCGTTTTCATTTAATAAGAAAGTTGGCTTTTGCTGTTTCGTTCATTTTTCAAATAAAAGTTATTTTGATTATCTGTATGAGAAGGAGGCTAAAACTATGATAATCTAAGAGGAAACCACATGAGAAGCTTAGCGTTCAAGTCTAAGATACGACAAAAAGTTCCTAGCAGGAGCAAACAGATTCTTGGAAGTGCTGATTTTGAATTTTAACCGACATAGTTTTTTTTTTAACACAAACCGATGTTTAGCCGTGTTTTTGAGTTTTTAGAGCGCAGCTCTTAGGCGCCCGTTTCCGGCTTGAGCGGCGTCGGCGTCGGCGTCGCCGTCGGCGTCGGCGTAACCGCAAGGTCACATGACCCCCCAAAGTCACGTGTCTCCCCCAGGTCACGTGACCCCCCTGCCACGTGACCATCCCCCCGAGGTCACGTGACCCTCGGTAACGTGACCCTCCCTCGAGGTCACGTGACCCCCACCCTCCGCGCCTTCCCCCCCCTCAAGAGCTGCGCCCTAATTCGGCGTTACTGGGAGTTGTAAACGGCTTTAACTTTTTTCTCTCCAACTCACCACTGTTGGCCGTAGTGTGCAAAAAGAGTGAACGGGGAAGCCATCAATTATAAGGATCTGAGTTTTGCGAAGTGTGACCTCATCATATATTTTTTAGCAATTTTGTATTCTAGACACCGACGGATGTTTATCGGTGTTTTTATCGGTTAAACTCGGAAAGTCTACGGTCTAGTTATAAGTTGTTCAGAAAAAGTGCGAAAGTAGTCCAGCCATCTTTGAAAAACTTGAAAGAAATTGCGATGAAACCTGGTAGCCGCTACAAACGTTTCGCGAAAATTTTTTTTTCTGGTTAATCTAAAGAATCCGTCGCTTAGAAAACCCTTGGCCTTCGACAGCAAAAGGCAAACACTAATCTGCCCTTTTGCCTCCCAGCAAGAAACACGAGGAGCGGAATTTCGCTCTGCAAAGCCCAAGGATCCTGGGTTCGATCGTGGGTTCGGTCCCCGGCCCTACCCGTTTCAATCTGATGGGCATCGTAACGGCATGCAGATGTTTAGCCCTACTGCGCGCTGTACGTTATAGATCCAGGGCTAGTGGTTGTAGCAGCACTGGCAAAAGTTCTTATCTACATTGAGACACCAGACGCATATTGGGTTTGACCAACTTCCGGCCGTATAAACTTCCACAAAACATAATTTTGTTCATCTGAAGGCATTACACGTGGAGGTAGGAAGCTTCCGGGGGCGACATGACGCTACCAGAGGGGAAGCGGGGGAGGCTTTCGGTTTTGAGGGACACGCCCCCAACAATGTCCAATACCAAAAGATGTGATTGGACGGAAGGGAGACCTGATTCGGCAGCAACAGCTGCTTTGGCCACCGCGTGGGGGCATTTCCAACGACTGCGACCTCTGCTTACAACTTCACTCGGGATTTTCTTCTTTGGCTGTGCAACCAGTGCGATGATGCGAGATATTGAAAACCCGCGCAGTTCCCAATCAACATTGTGTTTGTATGGAAAGGTATGAAAAGGTATTAGGTATGAAAAGGTCATCTGTGTATTTTATGCTAGTGTCAGTCAGAACAAAAAAAAAACCGACCGCCTTAAAAAAATAATATTGTATTTCATGTTATCAAATTAAGCAAAACACATTTGAAGGGTGGTACACTAAATTTCTGCTGGTGGACTGTCTCCAAGAGCACGCGCTCGAGAAAAGTGATAATGTTTATGTCATTTTTATTTTGAATGATATTTGACTTGTGTTTTTGACAAGAACACACGCTTATGTTTTGATTATATTTTACCCCCAGATTTTTTCAAAGTCTTTATTTCGGAACGCTCAGAGACGGACTCTATGTATCAAAGCATGTCTACCCTGGAGCACGATGTGAGATATCTACACGTGTGGACACAGCTCGCGTCGCAGCTTTTATACCGAATACTGTCCTCGCCTCGGTTTGTAAGCTGCGCCACCAGTTGACTCTTCGATACGTGGATGATTACACCTTGTCGCGGGCACGGTCTCCCGTCCTTGTCTGTGAAAGGCACCGGTTGTTTTTGAAGTCGTTGTCTGGGTGGCACACGTCCCGTAGAACTTGGCACTTGTGATACGCGTATCGCTCGGACACTGCTTCGAGTCTTGCGAACTTTTCTCGAAAAAAGTAATCGACTACAATTAGAGTTACACTTAAAGTACTCAATTAGATTGATAAGAAAACTAATTGGCCGTTACTTGAAAAAAGTGACCGTTACTTTACCGATTACTTCAAATTTTCAAAATGACAAATTTTTATGTAGGTTTGAAAACGTGCCTTTAGACGTGTCCAATATAGGATTAGAATCAACAAACTACTTATCTTCTTAATTTGCCGATTTTGATCAACCCTCATCTTATCGGAGACTTGGTTCCAGGATACCGTGGTAGGAAACTTGAGAAAAACGAAGGTCATCATTACAAAATGGGAGGGAAAAAATAGTGACAGTTACTAGTGATTTTACTACTTTCAGAAGTAATTAGATTACTCTCGCAATTAATTGATAATAACAATATTAAAATAATTACAAAATTACTTTAAAAAGTAATTAATTACGAGTATTTTCATTACTTGTCATGAGTGAAAAATGCTCTTGCTTTCTATGTTTATACAGCCTTAATGCTGGTACGCCTCAACGGGTGACCGGTCTCTTAGCTGTAGATAAGAAATTTAGCCAGTGCAGTACAACCGCTAGCCTGAAATATTTAACGTGTATAACGCAGTAGGGATAACACGAACACGCGCCGGTACGAAACTCATTCAGATCAAAACGGGCAGGGGGTGGTACACGCCTGACTGCTTCATCATTGACCCTAGTTTCGTGCCTCAACGGCGGCAGGAACTGTTTAACGAAGGCTGTTGAGGCCGAGAGATCTTTGCCGCAGTGTTCGTGGCAGCGTCCGTCAAGGTCACAGTAGCGTGCCTTCATGTGTGCGCACATCAAGGCTCCTTATAAATCACGGCAGACGCTCACAAGAGAAAAAAAAAACGCGCGCCCGAACGAGACATTTTTTTTTTTAATTTCGCTGTCTGGACGGCAGGGGCGCTGTCGGCTGAGGCTATTCTGTTGCGTGGCAAGAGGACTTTATCTGGTCGATCGCGTCGTAGCGTTCATTATACTGCGTGTCATCACAAAAATAGCGAGACTTATTTCCTTCTTCCTGTCGTTCTGTCATCACCGCAGTCTCGGGGAATCCTACAACTATATAGATAATCTTACGCCCTTATAAAATCTTACACCTATGCTACAAGGCGGGACCAAGCGAGACTGAGGGACCGGGACAACGCCGTCTGCTGTGATTGGTCAGCAGCGTGGCGCTGACCAATGAGAGCAGGCGGGGTGGTCCCGGTCCCTTGGTTCCGCCGTGTAACATGGGGCCCCTGGAGGAAGACTGAATTTCCTAGTCACTTTAATACCTGGAACGCAACTGCCTTAAATTTGGCTTATCCTTTCTAAGGAAGTCAATGAGGTGAAACAAACTCACTTGGACTTTTCTTTGTGACCGAAACTTTACAAAGTAAAATTTATTGTGTCTTCGTATGCAAGGTTACTTATTTCATTGAAAAAATCATCATTTTTATCTATAGTAAAATTGTGTTTTTCAATTTTAGATGTAAAGCGTTTATTGCTTTGCCTCGACCTGTGCGAAATATCTCGCGTTAAGTTTGCCTACTTCAGGACACAGTTTAAAACAAAACAATAAAATACGATGGCAGAACGACGTTTTTCTTCACTGCATTTAGACTATGCAGAATAATTCTGTTTTTTTGCGCGGAATGTTTTTTAAAAGCAGGGTAGTTTTAATTCAATAAGAAACAATATTTTATCATTAGAACACAATATCTGTGAAAAGATAACATAATTGTGAAATTAACATAGTTTTTGTTGTACCATTTTTATACCCAGTTTTCAGAAAAATTCCCACAATCATATCATCCACGTAAACATTACACTTAAAGTCATTTGAACCATACCGCGTTAACATCACACTGCTTTAATAAAACAAACCAAGGATCAATGTATGTAATTGGGGCTTTAGAGTCCTGAGACAAGTTCCCTCATGCTGAAAGTCCTTCGTCGCATCAACGTCAGAAACTCCATTCGCAACAAAAAAGAACTAACGAAATAGCCACCCCCTATCAAGGACTCTCTTTTCCCCAACTCGCAGCAGGGCGCCAACAGCGAGGTGTCGAACAACGTTCACCTAAGGTCCAAACGCTACGACCCCAACATAAACACACAAAATGATAATAATGACAACCCCCCCCCTCTCCTCAAAAAATAAATAAAATAACGCACGCCTGCTTATTGCTCAGGAGCCCACCGTTCTCCCTGGCCTCCTATCTCCCCCCGATCTGCTAAAATGGTTGGCCGGCAGCACGACTCGTACTTTGTTCCGTGTTATTGGACGGGCGAGGGTCGCCTGGGGCGACAGGGTGTTGAGCTAACGCCACGCCGAGCAGGTAATGGTCTCGCTAATGGCGATGCTGCTGCTGCGGCGCCTTGCTTTCGGCCTCCCTTGCCTGCACCGCCGGGCAGAGTTGCGGCGTAGATGGTGTCCTAGTGAAGCTAGATATACTCGGAAGGTATTCGCGAAACTTGGTTTTGCCCTCTTCGGTTACGCAAAAGTGAAATCGCCATAGTCAATGACGGCTTAAGAACAGCAGAACGTGTCCAATACTACTGTAGATTAAGTGGCTATTATTATCACTCCGCCGCCATTAAAATTGTTGTATTAGTCGATGAGATCGGAAAACAAACCCCGAAATAAGATGCGCAAATACATAAAGATACACGATGCATTTTTTAGGTTTTCAACAACCATAAGGACCCAGACCGCTTAAAGGAATTGTACGGTCTAAACCGGAAGTACTTAAGTTTTTGCGCTCGTTAGGTGTAGGGAGCCTTCATATAGACAGATGTCGTTTTTATTTTGATATCTAATGACCGGATATTAATTAATCTAGTCATGAGCGTGTGTACGGAACGGCACCCCGATTTTCGCCAGTGTCAATGGCTGGTATCTTGCCGTCACCCGTGACGTAACATCGGGCATGGGATTGTCGGCTATACAGGCATTTCGTGTACCCGGGGGTTGGAATATGGTCTTCGATTAGTGTTTTGTATTTTATTTGTTCTTATACTCCATTTTAGGTTGTTCTCAGTTGAATTGCGTCTCTTGTCATAGCAGCAAAACAAAAAAAACGCGACTTGTATTGATATATTGTTTCAAGACGGCCATGAGCTTGGAGCAGCCATTCGTGCGTTCCTCGGATTGACATACCATTATTTGCAAAGAGTTACCATACCTTTGTTAAGAGGATTGCCGAGGCTGTCTATGTTTCTGACGGTATCTGCAACCGAGCATTGCCATGAATAGTGAAGATAATCCGTAATTCCAAGCCGTGGGATGTGAAACACTCGAATGTAGAAGGAAAAAAACTAAGACTAAAATTCTTCCGCCGTGTCTTTTACAACAGAACAGGAATTGATAAAGCCACCTATCTTATGGAGCCATCCTACGTCTCTTCCCGTTGTGATCATTCTAAAAAGGTTGCTGTTTCCACTTTTAGAACTGACAGTTTTGCAAATTCATTCTTTGTCAAAACCGCAAGAGAGTGGAACGACCTCCCGGAAGATATTGTGTCCATTGATGATAATGACGTTTTCTTTTTCCTCTTGTCATGATGTTTTCTAAAACCTCCCTACAATAATGCCCACAGGGCGATGTAGGTACAATGTAAATAAATAAATAATTATAGGTCTGGCAGTCTCAACGTTGCGCCAAGTGTTCGGGGGAAATATTGTGACAATGCCGTGGGACATGTGCTCTCCGGACGTGCGCGTACCCGACTTTGTTGACTCTACAAAGAATCTTGTACGAATGCTCTGTATAACAAGTCTGCTGAGTCACGGCTCGACTGAATTCGGGCGCTTCTTTTTCATACGGCTTTTTACGTCACCCGAGAAAACATGTGAATCTTTCTGCGTGGGGGGCTGTCACCCTACTATTCTCGCTGATCCACCCTGCTCACCCTACGGCTTAAAGGGATTTGTTTCTCGTAACCCGATGCTGTATTTGTGTTTCCCGAATTGCACAGACAGCAACGAGGAAAAGTTCTGGCGTGTCTTTCCACTAACTGCCCAGCGATGAATTCCTGAGAACCATGTAAGAAAATACGATATCAACGACGAACCTTCTTCTCAACAAGTACCCACCAGCGGCGTGTACGTAAGGTTGTTTTTTTCCGTTAGTGAAGCATTTAGCAGAGTATTGCTTTAAAAGATCGAGGTATACTTAAACATTCTTTATGAGTTGTGAATGCGAAAGCATGCAAGCCGCTCGTCCGCTCTCTTTTTCGTCTGCTGCGTACTTTTCGTCGCCGCCGCTTGCCGGTCAGCCTGTGTGCTCCCCTGGGCACGGTGACCTTGGATGCTCCGTGCCCAGGGGAGCAACGGCGCGCTGATGGACACGCAGCGCCATAGGGTGGGCGGTCGTGAAAACTGACGAGCGCAGCGGCCAGCCCCGTCGACGCGCGCCAGCCAATGGAACCGAAGCATCGGGGAAATCATATGCCGTTTTCGCGCTTCAAACTGATGACGTCAGCTCGCTCCATGATACAGTTAATGCTTTCGCATTGATATAAATCAAATGAATAGACGAGGGAATGCTCATACCGTGCGATTTCTGTGCCGCGACGTTACCTCGGGAAGAGTCAACATTCAAGTCTTCAATCAGCGCTGTAATTATTCTTTTTCTAGTGATTCTCAGAATTCCACCCTAAGAATTAGCGTTCACCTCCAGTCACCGAAAATCTAGCAGCAAGTTACGCGCATTTTGCATTTCTAGCACAGCACAAAGAATAGGGCATAACAGGCTCCGCGATAGTTTCCAAACTATTTACGCGTTCGTTTCTTTGACGGCTTTTTCAGTGGGTTTTGACCACAGTCTATAGACTCGTGGACGACTTTCTGTGACATTTCAAAAGAAAGAAGAGAGCATGCGTGCACAGCTTTGATCAGCGCTCAAGCACGCGTTCCGTACCTTTGACTGCATGCATAACTGCATAAGTGTTTCCCCGAGTATAGCAGTGACACATCCAATAGTCGCGCTGCGCGCAGATCCCGGCCGCCTAGTGTGCACTTCGAGCCTACTATGTGCCAGTGTCCCATTGGAAACATTGGTGCTATCATGCCTCACTAAAGAGGCCGCAAGACATGAAGCGCGATCCAGTCCGGTCGTGGCTATTCATGACAAAAACAGAAGTATAACCTAACTGCCTAAGAGTGACATGTATGAACTCTTCTGACTAATTGTCTTCATTAGGAACTCGTGTTATCAGAATAAAACTATAAACAAGTGCCCAGCCCAATATTTATTATATGTCTTCAAATTGCCTCCTGTTTATAAGGAGTTCACCTTAAAGGAGTCGCTTTAACGGACCCTTTTCCCTTAGATAAGATTATGTTGGTTTGAACGAATGGAAGAATGAACACATTCTATACACAATTCCCTTTGATAGGGCACCGCTTACTTCCATTGCAGCTGCTTTTTAAAGATTACAGAACGTCATTTACTGTGCTTAGCAACGGCAAACAAAAATATTTGTAATGTAAAAAAATACTTAAAGATCCTTGCACTTTTTTTAGCTGTTTGCTGTTAATACTGATAGACTGGTTTTGTTTTTATAACAACGGTTGATTATGTTATATCTTAAGTAAGCCAGCGAATTGAAAGTACTTTGAGTTCTCGTTGATTTCGAACTTCCTCTTGTTTACAGACAGACGTTGAGCACTGTCCAGACTACGTCGCCTAATGTTTTCGTTCCTTTCGTTCCAAGACTACTTTCAGTTTGGTCGGCGTCATAATGTGCAGAATCTGTGGGGTGCGCAGTTGTAAAAAAAAACGAAAACAAAAGGAAAGAAAATTGGCTTCGGAATACAATCAAGTGTTTTGCGAGACGAGTCCTCGTGTAAAGATCTCCCAAATATGTCGATATTCGAGTTCTAACAAGTTCGACGTCTTCGAACTTCTAACAGAAAGTTCGAGAAAAGTGCGACCCACGTGCGACTCCTGTGCGCCAGAACAAAACTTTGAAAACGAGCTGACGCTGTAAATACCTAACACCAAGATCCTTCCACTTTGAAAGAGTGCATCGTTCAAAGCTGGTGACTCCTGTTACATGTTCGAATAAAAACGCTTAAAGAATCTTTTTTTTTGCTGCATACCATAAATATATGGAACGAGCTACCGAGTGACGTTGTTGACATAGATAAATTTTTGCGCTTCGACGAATTTCCTAAATTGTGTGGGCTAATTTGTTTAACATGCTATAGTCGGTGCGCTGTATAGTGTAGTCACAGGTGTCAATTTTTAAATATTCGTAATGATATTTTTTTCAGCAACCGTGATTTAGCTAATTCCTAAGCAAAAGATTGTTATCGGTGTGGGCAGCTGAATATATTGTGTAAATGGAAGACGTGTACAGAACCTGTACACAGCGGTGGAGCAGCGGCCAAACTAAAGCCCCTTCATGTTTTAAAAGTAGCGCAAAGTGCGTCGATGCACAAGGCACGTGCACCGTGCAGCCCTTGTGAAGATCATGGCGGCACAGCGCAGCATTGAGTTAGATTTCAGACGCCATGTTCTTCCGAGAAGTGGCCCGCGGCACGTATCTCGAGCATTTCCACAACAATGAACGGCGCCACTTTTCCCACGATAGAGGGGCTTTAGGCCAAACTAGAGTTCCTGTATAGGTTCCCTACGGGAGACAGAGTTGCGCGTTCATCCCCGTTGCGCCGTCTTTCCTGCATGGCATGTTGATCCAGCTCCTCACGTGACTGAATTCGGCCAATAACGGCACCGCGCGTTCGAGGCGCTGTGCCGCTCAAAAGCAGGGGAACGTACGCCGGGTCGCGCGCAACGTCTACTTTCCTGCACGGCACTTGATCCGGCTCATCACGTGATCGGATCTCGGCGAATAGCGGCGCGGCGGCACGTGGAAAACAGACGCGCAACTCTGGGTCCCGTAGGGAGCCTATACAGGAACTTTAGGCCAAACTGCATCACCGCGCTACCTATCAGCGCCGGCTGGAACAGATAGGTGCCGTCTGCGCATGGGCGCCTGCCGTTTGCGGTGTCCTCCGTCTTTCTTGTTTAATCCTCGCATTATCGGCGTCTCGAGCCGCCAACCGCTGCTTCGATAAACACCGCTAGGTGTTCCGCTCGCACAGGAGATAACGCTGAGCGCAAGTGGGAGAGAAGGGCGAGTATCTTTCAGTGCGAGCTGAGCACTTGGAATGTTTTTAGGAAGAACATTGTGCCTTTCGAGCCGCCGATAACGTGTGGGGTGGAAGAAGAAAACGGAGGCCCCGCAGAAGGCACGTTCGTATGTGCACATGGAGCCCATCAGTTCCAGTCGGCGCGGCTAGATAGCGCGGCGATGCAGTTTGGTCATTAATTTGGTTGCCACTCCAGCGCTACGTTTTACTTTGAGGCGAACCTGTAGGCAAATGTTGTTGTATTGTGTCTGTAAAAAATGTGCAAATTGTATTTCGATCTATTATTCACTCCTAACTGTCCCCAGCAGGATGGCAATATTGACGGTACAAAAATTGAATTAAAAAATTGTAGTCTCAGTTGTTTAATATTTGCACGGAAGTGCGGCAAAACTGTCCATAAGTTGAAGTTGGTCGAACCTTCGCTGAAAGGTTGAAAGTTGTCCGAAAACCAGTCGAGCCTCGAGGTTGGACAAAAGATCGCGGCATCCCTGCTCTGGGCCGTTTTCGGTTCGGTGGGCAACAGAGTGCGGGGTCAGCTGGGGATGATGAGTTTGCGTTGCCGCAGACACAAAAGACACATCTGCGGCCGAACACAAAGATGGTAACAAAGACGAGCCGACAAACAAGTTGATCAGGCTGAGAGCGGCAAGCCGGCACAAGAAAAAACTACAACATAGGACGTGCTGAAGGGATCTGTTTCCTGGTTTCTCTACCGCGTACACCTCATGACTGTCAGTGCGGGGGAGCTACGCACTCTTCTGACCAATCAACGGCTTCCATTTCATCGCCTGACCCCGCTTTCTACGGGTGATAATGCGGTGGGAGCGTGATCACGTGGCGAAAGGTAGTGGTGTGACTGGTCCAACGAGCACCTAGTTTGCACCGAAGTGTCAGCTTGGGGTTGAACAAAGTACGCTCTGTGTGCTTTTGTATTCTTCTTTTATTGTTTTTGTTTTGGAAGAGCTGGGCTAGTGGTCGTAACATGTATTCACTTCGGCGTCATCAGGAAACAGTAGAAGATGGGGGAAGAGCGGGAATATATCAAAGCAAAGCGGATTTAGTGAGTCGGCGAGCCTAATGAACCTCTTAATTAATATAGCTGTCTCGCAGCTTTTTTATTCATCATCGGCTCCCACTTGCCTTGGAAGCTTGCAGTAAGCGGCGCAAACTTCTTTTTGTTTTAAGACCAAATGATACTGTTTGTTTGTAAAATGTTTGCAGAAATGGGTGCTTTATTCATTTAGTTGCATTCATAAAGAAATGGGTAAATATATATATATATATATATATATATATATATATATAAACATAAAACACCTCGCTTACCATGCTGGGTTCAATGTAGCACGTAGATATTGTCTCCGTACGGGAACTACAAACAAGATTATATTCTCGGTCGCACCTTATGAAGGTCGTCTATGCCGACCAGCAAAGACTGTTTTTGCTATGCTTGTGTCACTCTCCGCTGACCAAAAATTCGAACTTATTTTCAACGCTGAGCACACAAGCGGACTCTTCATGAACCCTTTCACTCTGAAGGAAAGTTTGTGAACACCAGCCAATAACCCGTTTATATTTAGTGATGCTATAAAGCCCCATTACATAAAACAAACAAAACACTGCAGTTAAAATAACTGAACATTGACGGTAGCATAACGGCGACCCTTCCCAGCTTGAGAAACATCCTCTTGCTGGAGGAAGGGACTCGAAACAGGATAGAGAAAACGTGCTACACTGTTAATAATAAAGTGTGTCTTCGTTGTATCTAAAAAGAAAATGTTCCCAGGTTGCACATAAGGAAACATTCTCCCTGCCAAGACGCAAACACTCGCATTTTTCTCTGACTTCCGTCCCAAAACAACACACACAAAACCTCTTATGAGAACAGAGCAAACAAGCACAGGCTTAATTATTTTTTTCACGTCGCATAGAAAGTGTCTACGGGCACTGTAAAAAAAATTGTTTGTGCTAACTAATCCCACGAATGCATATTAAAATAATAAAAGAAACCTATAAATATCTTGTCACAAAGAAGAACAAAAGTGACAAAAACATAGGTATGTGCCGAGAACCAATATAAATTTATAAATGACATGGTTCAGCAATATCTAAACTCAAAAAAAGGGTTAGATCCTATCCTATCAAAAGATCAAGATAACCATTCCGAGATATCTGGTTCAAGAATTTCTTGGAACCCCCGTGGCCTCTTCCTTTAGAACTTATTTAAGAAGGGCACACCTTGGAAATAGATCAGCCGGACTAGGATTTCGGGAGAAAGTAAACACTGGACGGTATGCTTCTTTTTTTTTTATCACACCCTTTTTATTGACGTGTTCGCTTTCAGAGACGGCATTTTTCGGGAAAGTCTGCAGCGGCCCCGTTTTCATATTTCTCCAACGCCCCAAAGAAAGGACTCAGGGGAATGGAGTGCGCCTCGCTTCGCCCTTGGATGATTTTCCCCTTCGAAGGTAGCGTCCTCCTTTTGAAGAGGGGCGTTTCGAGATCAGATTGCTGGTTTTTCTTAGATCGGTCTCAATGGGGGTCCACTGGAGTTGATATTGAAGACCCCGAGGAAGTTAATGGGATATTTTTAGCCCCCCTGTCCCTCGTCTTTGATGTAAAAGGAACTCTTCAAAAAAGTTACCATGAGGCAACACAACCTTACTGGAGACATTCCTAGTTTCTACATTATATATATTTTTTTAGATTATCAATTTTTACAATCCTGTGAGCAGCTGCTGATCTTGAGTGACATCTTCAAACTTCAGTAACACATTTTTCGTGGTAAAAATTTGAAATGTAATAGTTATTAAACGGAAAGACGAGATGTCAACTTGCAAACTGCCTTAAACAAAATACATTCATATAAGAAGAGAGACTATCGCTATTTATTTTTTAACGTTTATTATCAGGTTTCAAAAAGCGCAATTGCTTGAAGTCAGTCAGTCAGTTAGGACAACTTTATTGGTGCCCGAAAAAGGGATTAGGAAGCGGTGAGGAGTCCACTAAGGGTCCCCTCCCAGCCCCCCCCCCCTCCCCCTCTCCCTCCAGACGACGGCCAGGATCCCCTGGACCCCGGCGGCATCTTCGTCCAGTCGGACTAAGTCTTCTTGGACTCGAGGGTCCGAGCTGAGCAGAGTGGCCTCCCAGATCCTCTTCATCTCTGAGCTGCGTCAGTAATTTATCCGAGCACGCGCCCTTGTCTATCTTATTACACTCCCACACCATGTGTCTCAAGTTCGCCCTCTGCCCACATAGTTTGCACGCGCCCGTGTAACTGTCCGGGTACCACCGATTTAGTAAAGCCGGACACGGATAGGTGTTCGTTTGCAGACGTCTCCACACCGTGGACTGTCTCTTGTTCAGCGAGGGGTGCGCGGGGGAAAACCTCGCCCTCCCGTCCGCGTAGTGGTTGAGAATATCTCTTAAGGTCACCAGCCTGTCTCTCCCCGGACGACGCGACGTGGGCCCAAGACGTTGTGCCGGCTCGGACGGTAAGTCCTCGGCCGCGTCGTGAGCCTCCTCGTTGCCAGGAAGCGGCGCGTGTGGCGGTGTCCACACGAGTCTCACTCTTTCTCTCTCACCGAAGCACGTCGCAAACCTGAGGACGCGCAGAGTCTTCGGCGACACTCTCCGTTTGGCGAAGTTGCGAACCGCGCTCTGCGAGTCGCACACGAATGTCCTGACGCCGGGCATGCTTAGCGCGAGCGCCACCGCCACCTCTACCGCCGTCTCCGGGTCGTCGGTCTTCACGCTGCAGCTCGCGACGAGGTGTCCGTCAGTGTTCACCACCACCGCTGCCATGGCTCCTCTTCCTCGTACTCCGGCCGCGTCGACATACGCGACTCCTCCTCTTCTTTCAGCGTTCTTCCCAGGGCTTTGGCCCTCACCTCCCTTCTCTTTGCGTCGTGTACGACATGATGACATGTGCTTTGGGATGGGGGAAATCTGCAGCATCTCCCTGATGTGTAGGGGAACGTCCACTTTCTCGCCTCTCTGTGTCTCGTCGTAGGCCGAGGTTCTTGAGGATGTGCCTGCCAGTGGCACTCCTCGTGAGCCGTTCCAGCTTGGCCGTTCTTTGAGCCTCGATGAGCTCGTCGAGGGTATTGTGTACCCCCAGGGCCGCCAGCTTCTCGTTTGACGTCGAGTCCGGCAGCCCTAGGGCTCGCTTGTATTCTTTCCGCACTACGCATTCCAGCTTGTATTTTTCGGCCACTCCGAGTTCCATGAAGGGAGCCACGTACACCTGCCGGCTCATCACGAAAGCTTGTACCAGGCGCATAAGGTTGCCTTCCTTCATCCCATAGTTCCCGTTGGAGATCCTGGCGATGAGCCGGGCGACCTGATAGGCCGTCCCTCCCAGGGCCTGTATCATCTCCCTGTTCTTTCCATCTGCCTGTAGGCACAGGCCTAGCACCCTGATGCTCTCTACCTGGGGGATTTGGTGCCTTTGCGCGAAGAGTTCGATGTTTGATTTCTCCTTCCCGCCGCGTTTGGGTCTCAGCAGCAAAAGCTCAGACTTCTGCGGAGAGCACGCCAGTCCCCTGGGAGCTACATACTCTTCTACGACCCGGATCGCCTCCTGCAGTACTTCCTCTATGTAGCCGTCGCTGCCGCCTGTCACCCACAGCATGATGTCATCGGCGTAGATGCTTTGCTGCAGACCGGCTATCTTCTCAAGTTTTGGCGGGCAGGCAGATCATCGCCACGTTGAAGAGGTACGGGGACAGCACCGATCCCTGCGGCGTTCCTTTTCCCCGAGGCAAATGTCTTCGGACTCGACCCCGCCGACCGCCAATCTCGCCTTCCTCCCACTCAGGAAGTCCTGGATGTATTCATACGTTCGCTTGCCCACGGCCAGAGCCCTGAGGTTGTCGAGGACTGCGTCGTGATCATGTTATCGAAGGCCTTGGTAAGGTCCAGGCCCAAGATCGCTCTGGTGTCGAGGGGGAGCTCCCCGTTTCATCCACTATCTGATGCTTCAGGCGCAGCATCACGTCCTGAGTGGACAGATGTGGCGTGAAGCCAACCATGTTGTGCGGAAAGAGCTCCTCTCCTCCATGTACCTGTTCAGCCTTCCTAGGACGACGTGCTCCATGAGCTTGCGCGCGCAGGAAGTTAACAAAATGGGACTAAGGAGTCCAGCTGCGGCCTCTTGCCCGGCTTGGGGATCATTACCACCTTGGCGGTCTTCCCCTGCTGGGGGATAAAGCCCCGCTCCAGCACGCGCCCGTATCGCGTTATGCCGGTAACGGCTCCGTCCCCAGATTGCGTAGCATCTTGTTCGTCACCCCGTCGGGACCCGGGGCCGACTTGGTCTTGAGTCTGAGCAGGACCTCCTCACTTCCGCTTCGGTGATGGGCACGTCCAACGCCGCGTTCCTCTCGCCGTCGTACTCCGTGGGAGCTCGGGGTAGGCTGTCTCCTATGCACCCCTTGCGGATCTCCTCCACGAGGTCGTCCTCGGTCCCCTCATGGCGACGCACGATCTCGCTCATCTTGTTCTTCTGGGCTGTCTTGGAGCCGTCTGGATCGAGCAGGTGCCGAAGGATGTTCCAGGTCTTCGGAGCGCCAAGCTGGTGGTCGAAGCCGTTGCAGGAGTCTTGCCACTGCTGTCGCGTGATCTGGTTGGCATGGGCTTCAATCACCTTACTTAACTTGGCACATCTTACGCCGAAGGTTGCGGTTGTGTCTCTAGATCCTCAACTTCCTCTGCATGCGGGACTTGGCCTCCCACAGTGTGCGGGAGCTTACTGTCTGCAGTCAGCACGTTCGCCTCCTCTGGCGCGGTCTCGGTCGCGTGCTTGGCGCAGGACCGTCAGCTCTTCCGTCCACTCCTTGATGTTCTCAGTGTCCTCTTCCTCAAACTCTTCTAGAAATCCTCAAAAGGCGTCCCACTCCGTAATCCTAATTCTTCTGCCCTTCGGTTTCCCCGGGCCGGCTATGACCGTCGCCGCCACCTCGAAAGGGTCGCTGCCTAGATCTTCTCAGGTGTTGATCCACTCCGCTCCTTTTCACGCTTTCGGACAAATGCTAGGTCCAACATGGTGTCCCTGTACCTTGCACCTCCCTCCTGGTGGGTTGATCCAGGTCAGTAATCAGAGTCTGTCCTCTGTCATGGGCGTCATGCCAGAGGTTCCTGCCCTTCACGGTCTCTGTCTGGTACCTCCAGTCCGGGTGCAGCGCGTTAAATCCGCAGACCACCATGAAGGCCTGTTGATTTGCGATCTCTAGGGTCGCCCGGAAGAGTGCGGCGAACCTGTGACGCTTAGCGGGGCTGCTGAAGACGTTGAGCACAAAGACGCTGCGCCCGTCCCTCTTCGTGTTAGATATGATCTTGATCAACACGTGTTCCACCGTCGAGATCCCGGTGTCGTGCTCGATGACGGATAGGTTCCATCTGACTAGCGTTGTGACCCGCGTCTTCTCCTTGGCATCCTTACCGTATGCCCTGTAGCCGGAAAGCTTGGCCATGTCCCACGTCTCCTGGACGGCAATAACGTCGGGTGTGCTCTCTTCTTCTTTGGTGGTAACGTACTGCTGCATATTTCCCTCTTCCTGCGGAAACCGCGGCAGTTCCACTGCCAGATGACGTACTTCCTACGGCTCCGATCCCATCTTCGTTGATCATAGCCTCAGTATCTGGTCGTGTGTGATGTTCCCCGTGACCCTGGTGTAGTGCGCCCAGGCGTCGAACGGGTTCGGCGTGCCTGGTGCCAGTCTCGAGCAGCGGCTCTGCAACATGGTCAGCATGCTCTCCATGCACCCCGTGATCGCGCTCTCCAACATGCTTTTCGTCTGGCTCTCTTCGTCCCCGTTAACAGGGTTTTTGCCTCGCCGCGCCTCTCTTCTCGCTCGGCGCATCGTGACGCGCTGTCCCACTCCGCTTCCAGTAGCAGTAACGCCGACTGCAATAGCGTCAAAAACTCCGCGAATGTTAATGCTCCGCCGGTGCGTGCACAACCTCTACCCGTGCGCATCCTGCTGTTTCCTGCAGCATTAATTGGCTTTGGACTCGACTGTCTGGGCATCTGATCCATCGGTTGCCGCAGCCTTCCTCCTCTACTGCTGTCTCGCCTGAGCTCTTCTCTCGTTCTCCTCCAACGGCCCTAGTAATTCCCCCATTCCATGTCTTCCCGAGGTTTCTCAATCATTATCTCTTGCCAGTCCTTACCGCATTTGCCCTCCTCGCACTCTCCAGCTGTGGAAATCGTCCTGGCGCCAGCTGGAAGTGGTCAACCCATCGAGGCTGGCTTCCTCGACCACTCTCCAGCGTTGATGCTCCCTGCGTATGCTGCGCCTTTTGCCCCGGTCGTCGGCGTTCCACGTCACTTGTTGGTTTTCAATGGCGTTCTCCGCTCTCACGTGTGAGAGGTGGGGTCCCGGCCTAAGCCTTTTTTGCACTCCTTGCTCGCCGTCTCATGTGGCTGGTCGCACATCTTGCATCTGGGTTGACATTCGTGGGCCTCTGGGTTCACCCCTTTCCCCGCATCTTGGACACTGGTTTTGTGTCCGGGTGCGGGCGTGAACATCCCCTGTCGGTGGCCCACTTCGCCGCAGGCCCTGCAGTACTGCACAGACCTCCTGTGTGGTCTGCGCCGTGTGCTACACTGCCCGCCTTCACATAGAAAGGGCACGTAGGGCCCCTGAAGGTTAGCAGCGCCGAGTTGGACTTTCTTAGCATTCCTGGCTTGCGCATTATTTTTGTGTCCGCTGCGGGCAGACAGTACTCCATCAGCTTCCGTTCAGACGTCTCTGCCTCTCGATTCCGTGCTAGTCAACTTCTCTCACTATTCCGGGTATCGGTTTGATGTATGGTAGAAGGTCGTAGGACTACGGTCCCCTCGCTGGACCCGCTAGCAACCTCATGAAGTTTCAATGCGAAGTCTTTGGTCGCCGTGCTTGCCACGATTAGATTTTGTGCCCCCTGCGTCTGGATTGTCGTGTGCGTAGAACTCCCTTGGTCGGTATTACGCTAGCCATCGCCGGGCCTTGCGATATGGGTCGGGCCGTCCGCTGATGCCACCTTCATCCCCTGCCCTCGGCCCGAAGTGGACGTATGGTACTCGCTCTCGGGAGTGAGGAAATCCCTCTCTCCATCCTTGGGAAATTCCAGCACCTCCCCTCGATCGTTGGTTGTTGGCAACGCACTCATTATTCCCACCGCGGCGGCTCTCTGCTATCTCCTTTTCAACGTTCCATTGCCGTCGTTGGGGATTGTAACCCACGGACCGTTTTGGTCCAGGGTCCTGCACGCTCATCCTCCTTCAGGAAACTCCGCAGAGTCACACATCCTCGATGCTACTTTGCCTTTTTCGTCCCGCCTAGTGGATTTTATTAGCTTAATTTAGATATAAATAAGATTGAATTACTACAAAAACTTGGCTTGAATAAAAAGCATTCTATAGTTGTCTTCACAGGAGGCCTTTACAAAATGAGACTAGTGATCAGAGATTGAGTCGGCGTGAATACCTGACATATCTCTTACGTTCAACGGAAGAAAGTCGATTATTAATGCTTATTTTAGGCGTGAGATTGAGTGGCAAAATATCTTCCAGAATATTGATTGCGCTTTAGTCCAAGCCGCAAGATTCATAGTTCGGAAATTGATTGATGAGACGTTCAAATCGAGATCCTAGCGGTGTCACCCGGGCTCTATTGTATAATCGAGACGTTAATATACTGGGTGTTTCTGCTAAAACTTATAATCATCCCTACAAATATGCAATGTTGGAAATAAAAATAAACTATTTGCGGGGACAAACCTTGAACTTCGCGTGGACGTTAAAGGTTGCACTGAAACATACTATTTAATGAAATGATCAACAAAAATGTACTATTTTTATTCGTGATAGTAAACATATGCTTTCACCGATAAACTTTATAAGCGTCATCGAAAGCACTAAATCAACTCTCTTCGAAAAATGTAAGGTGGCTACATTTTACAGTGTTCACGTAAAAACGCTCAATTTAGTCGCGTTCTTAATTTCGGACTCATATCGGAGCGCATCTCGCGCAGACGTGCTGCACTCAATGTACGAACGCGCATCACGCGTACGTCGCCGCTTCCGTCCATCATTCTGAGGGAAGCAGGCCGATGACTTCGCCGCCGACCACCAGGAGAAAGCTGGACCGGGCGCAGAAATTACTCCGATGAAAGCGAAACCTAAAACTTAACTGGCAACGATCGGCAATCGCCGCCACCGTCGGGCATGTCAGCGTCGCCATCGCGGTGGCGTCGGGAAGGGAGGTGGGAGGAGGGGAGGAGGAAAGGAGGGTGGAGGAGGAGAAGAGAGAGGGGAGAAGCGGGCTCGGGAGGAGTAGATGAGAGGAGAGGGGCCACGGATGACGAGAGGGAAGCGGCCATCCTCCGTACCATAATATTTTGTTCTGCATTTCTATGATGCATTTATTCAAAAATATTTATTAGCATTTTTAATAAACAACACCAGTATATTTGTTTCTAAAAAGCATGGAGAATTTTTTGCCTACTTAAACTATCGCTAAACAATCCGAAAAGTAAAAAAAAAAGAAAAAAATATTCCGGCAGTCGTTCTTTTATTGTTATTTTGTCTAAACATTTTAAAATTATTTTCAACCTTCCAAGACACACAAATTCTAGCCAGGTAGTTGCCCTCCCAATAGTTCACTTCGAGATTAACAGAATATAAAAATCTACAGTCCAAGAAAGAGCTTGCGTCACAATGCCGCGTAGATTCGCCTTTCGCATAAAGCTCGTCCTTGCTTAGAAAACAAAATTCGTAACGAATTTTCCTACCTATGTCCCAAATGTAAGAGTTTAAAACAAGTCCGCTATTAGGGAACGCTTTTGTATAAAAACTACTTGCAGCTAGTCCGGATATAAAACAATCGAACAGGAAAAGCACGAAAGCACGATAAAAGCGTCTAGGTGGTCCTTTAGTGCCGCGGTGTTTGCTAAAAATATTGGCGTAAAAAAATAAAAACCAAATCTCGAGGAGCTTTGTTGATTTAGATTTAGGTTGAGCCGATCTCAAAAAGGAGTGAAACAATCGCACAATATCTACAATGCATTTTTTTTGCTTTTAGTACAGGCGGGTTTATTTTCCTATCGTTCATGTATTACTCTATTTCCAACTGCATGTTTTTACGTATGCTCTTTTGACTAAACTACAGTAACCTTACCGGCATTGTGCGCCTCTACGATTTCGAAAATATGTTTTTATATTTGTTTACGTTTTCAGA